>CAOKZL010001677.1:0-304611 GCA_948472985.1 Iguana delicatissima | reverse complement strand
AAATGCACAAATATAGGATGGGGGACGCATGGCTGGATAGCAGTACATGGGAAAGGGATATAGGAGTCTTGGTAGATCATAAGCTGAACATGAGACAGCAGTGTGATGCAGCAGCCAAGAAAACCAATGTGATTCTTGATTGTATCAATAGGAGTATGGTGTCTAGATCGAGGGAGGTAATGGTACCACTCTATTCTGCATTGGTTAGGCCTCATTTGGAATACTGTGTCCAGTTCTGGGCGCCTCAATTCAAGGAGGATATCGACAAGCTGGAACGTGTCCAGAGGAGGGCGACCAAAATGGTAAAGAGTCTGGAAGCCATGCCCTATGAGGAGTGGCTTAGGGAACTGGGTTTGTTTAGTCTGCAGAAGAGAAGATTAAGAGGGGACATGATAGCCATGTTTAAATATTTGAAGGGATGTCATGTCGAACAGGGAGCAGGCTTGTTTTCTGCTGCTCCAGAGACTAGGACAAGGAGCAGTGGATTCAAGCTGCAGGAAAGGAGGTTCCACTTGAACCTCAGGAAGAACTTCCTGATGGTCAGAGCTGCCTGGCAGTGGAATATGCTGCCTCTGAGTGTGGTAGAATCTCCATCTTTGGAGGTTTTTAAGCAGAGGCTGGATGGCCGTCTGTTGGGAATGTTTTGATGGGTGTTCCTGTATAGCAGGGAGTTGGACTCGATGGCCCCTGTAGTCTCTTCCAACTCTATGACTCTATGATTCTATGAATTTTACTAGATGCTACACAGTGATGAGATAGAAAAAGACACAGTGCTTTACTGGGGTCAGGGCTTAAACATCAGGACTTCCCACCCCTCTACTGTCATCCTTACAGCAGCTGGAATTTGAAGAAGAGGAGCAGAAATGAATTTACAGTAACAATGGAATGTTATGAAGTAACTCTGTTGCAATCTAAAGTATCTGGGGGTCGTTTGGCTTTCAACTGACTATTAAACCCCTTAGTTTTACAAATAATGTGTCCCCAGTGGAAATAAAAGTCGCTGTAACTTATATGAATCAACACAGTTGCCTGGATTTTTGGACTCTCCTTGATTGGGCATTTCAGGGATTGTGGAAGTTGCAAATAACTAACTATGCATAATTAACTCCTTTCCCTAAAAATGAAAGTGCACATTATAAATTAATGAAAAATAATAAACCTTTCTTTTGCAGTGTAACTGTAACTGGTTTCTGGTTGATTTCTGTTCATAGAATGAGAAGGTTATTATCCACACCCTGGGCAGCAAAGTGTCTTGGACCAGCACAGGGACTTAACTTCTGAGAAACCTGAATTGGATTGCAGCTTGCGGTAAAAAGATTATCTGCTATATGTGCCTTTTACATTTAAGAATGTTAGGTTAGGGATTTTGCCAAGTCATTTACTGTTTCAATGATGTTATGGTTTCAGATTTTTTTTGTTATGCTTCAGTGCTGCATGTAGAAAAATATCTTCCTCCTCATTAAATTATGGAATAAAACTGACCTCAAACACCAATTTATCTGTATTTATGTGCACATCCACATACACTAAAGTTATGAGGTTATTTCCATATGTTTTAAAAACAGTACCTATGCAAGTTACAGATTTTTTTTCAGTGTATTTAGCTATGCACAAAGCAAAAAGAAAGAAAAATAATAAATGGAGGATTCCTCAAAGGGTTTAATGCTGTACTTATAAGACCATTTAGTAAATCTATATTTTAGCTGACTATTTATGGTCATAAATTTATCGGAAAAAATATTCTTTTAGGCCAAGAACATAGTTGTGCAGTCAAAGCAGAACTGTCGACTTGAGCTATTCTTGAACATTTCGGGAGCAGGGTGGCTTGATGTAGTGGAGCAATGTCAATTAGAAAGTTAACTGTGGTTTATGGATGAATGGACAGTATGAGGTCAATCACAATGTCATAGAAAAAGAAGTGTTATTTTTAGACACACTTTAAAAAGAAAGGGGTGGCACTTAAAAGTTATATACTTAATAACATCTTTATTAGATGTACAATAAATTTATCGATAAAAACTAACACATAATTTACTATAATTTATATGGTCCTAAACAAAATCACATTGTCTGCCGTGGTACTAGTGAAGCAGGCAGCCTTCAAAGGTGGCACCAATATAACAATGTGCACTTGTCTTCCTACTGCAAACATCATCCTTGGTTAAGACATGTAACAGATTTTCACCACCTGAAAGGTCCCATGACAGAAGAACCTCCACGCTGGTCTGTACCCTAACATGGAATCTTATGCTTCTCATATATATCAGGCTCATGTAGCTCAGTGAGTCAGAGTTACTTTTCTGAATGCTGCTAATGACTATAGCTGTAATTCAATACATAATATTTTATAACAAGAACAATAACAGAAATGAAACAGGATGATTCTAAATGGGGAGGATTATTTAAGGGTACAAAATTATCATGAACAGGAAAAAAAAACTCTTGACAGAATTGGCATCATGGAACATGATGTACTGTAGGAAATAAAGTTTAGACTGAGGAGACATAATGGAGAAAAGATGACAGTATAAAATATATTTCAGCCAGCCAAATTTTACATCCCTAAAAACTTTAAAAATAATTGCAAGATTTCACTACCTACTGTCAGTTCTTTAAGAGTTGTTTCTAATTACTCACAAACTCCAGTTCTACAGTTTGGGTTCCTAATACAAGCTACTTCAGTTATGGCTTATAAATAGATGGCACATGGAGTACTGATATCCAGAGATACTGGTGATAATATTGACATCTGGTCAGTAGCTAGAAACACCAAAATCCTTAGGCATGTATGTTTGTCATTGATTACAATTTTATTCCCCCCCACTCACTTGCCATTTAATGCTGCCACACCAACTGTGCTTCTGGCAATAGACATACTGGCTACAAATGTCCACTGTTGACTTTGGGGGTCCCACCTCTCAACTGTGTTCAAATAGCTCCAGCCATCATGACCTCCCACTGCATAAATTGGTCCTTCAAGAACAGTAACTCCTGGAAAGGAAAAGAGACAGATGGGAAAAATATAGCACTATATCAAGCAATTGAAAAAAAGAGCTGTAGAATCAAATGAACAAGTAGCAGGTGTTTGGGGAATCAAGGCAGAAATCCAAGGTGTCTCATGTGTGATAAAGTCCCTATTTGATAGTGCATGGAATTACAGGAATGATGGCTGACTTCTACTAACAAGGAGGCACTGCCTATGTGAACTAGAAGTTGCATGTCTGTAGTGCTTCTCTAAAAGATTTGCACGGCAATTCTTTTCTTTTTTAAAAAGAATACTCTTCCAGTAGTTATATGTAGGCCATTCTTATGTGTAAAGTTGCAACTACACTGCAGTTTCTCCAGAGCTTGGATTAATAATTTAAAATCTGGTAGCTATAATTAGGTACTTGGGCTGACAAGGGTGTAATGAAGTTAGAGTTTCAAAGCAATGTATCAAAAGCAAAGTTATGTTATTAGTGTAATGAGTTTTAGTTGCTAGTTACTTTCCAATATGCCCTTTAAGAGCTTTCTCAGACGCACTTTCAGAAGGAATGTTCACATTTTATGCCATTTGCTTACTATTATCTTATGCACATACCTTTCAATAAAAGTGCAAAAACAAATGAAAACTACTGAATAATGTCACAAGTAATACAGTGAGTTAACTTTTTATTAATTGGAACAAGTAGTAGGCATACTCAGGAATTTTCAATACTGGATTGAGTAACAGGACAAATTACTTAACAAAAGTAACTTTCATAGCTCGGTGCTTTTTCCTTTCTAATGCTTCCAACTCCATTTAAGTGAGAACCAGCAATGTGTGAAGCATTACACCCAGAAAAATCTGCTTCTAGCTGGTTCTCCCTAAAAGTTCCCTGTCCCACCACTCTTACAGATTAAACATTCTCACTAAGTGTAGCTTATTGCTTTCCTAAGGTAAGGCTTTTTTGATGGGGGAGCTTGGAAAGATGAGGCATGGAACTTGGAGGAAGCAGTGGAAACAGCAAGGACAGGGTGCATAATATGTGTTGAGCCAGACCCTGTTCTGAGACATCTACCTTTGGAGGCTGGAGAGAGCTCAACTTTCTGGCCTCCATGAAGTATCAAAATAGCTGTAATAAGAACATATGAATGGCATTGCTGGATCAGAGTAAAGTCCTTCCAAGTTACTTTTAGGAGAGGACAACCAGATGCCTCTGAGTGCCATCAACAAATGAAGGAGATGGCTTCTACTGAATCTAGTGTTCAGAGAGGTATTACTTTTTAAATATGACGTTCCATTGATCTATCATGACTGATGACTTTGGATAAGTCTGTCCTGTGTTTTCAGCCCACCATAGCTATGTGGAATCTGGCAGCTGCATGTATAGGAGGCACCTCTTCTCACAAGTAGTGTCTCTGACAAAATGGAGCCCATCTATAAAGTCAGAAGCATCTTCCCCTGTTCTAGCAATGGTCACATGGAAATTGCCACATGCAGAAAGACTTAGATAGCAAAAAAAAATCATGAGTTCTGAGCTACCTTATCTTAAAAAATTCATATTTTATAATGTTAATGGCATTGGCGGCCTTATGTATTTCTCAAATCTCACTCGTTGAGATAGCTGCAGATGGGTTTTCCAAGGCAAAACAGTTGTATGAGACACCAACTATTCCAAAGGTAACAAAGGTTAAAAGACCTTCTTTTCTCAAATGAACTTTTCACTTAATATATTTTCACAACCAGAACAGAATTTATTTTTGTGCAGTTTGTAGTGAAATGTCAGACTGTCATTCCCATTAGCACATGTATGCATTTCTGTTCTAAAGCCAAATGTGCACATTTCTTTATAATTTTTTTTCCAAAGAGCTACTGTTCTTTGACTCCACACTTAGTCCTACCCATACCTTTGGCAGTTATTACATACCTGGAATCCACAGTAACATTTTTTTTAAAAAAATAATATTTTTATTAGAGCTTTTCTGCTGATATTCATACTTCATACAATTGCATATTGAGTTGGATTGTTATGCTAATATAGCAAAATACTTCCACCCTTGTACAATATATAATTCTGTGTGACCAGGCAGTGTGAACGAAAGGTCTGTTTGGATCTGAGTTATGCAGCAAGTATAAGCAGTTGGGAAAATGTGCCTGGAGATATATTTGACGAAAGAAAGCTGGACAATAATTTGTGGCATACTAGGTATTCCAAATGGCAATAACAGAATTATTTTCTGGTATAATCCAATTACTGAGGCTTAATACTTGTTTTGTCCTTTCATCCAACAGAAAGAAGGAAATTGTCAAAATGACGATGTAATTTTTTATCTAGCTTGGTATATCTGTTTTGTCAAATTATGCCATACCTTTTTTTTCCAAATGGGATCATTGTCCAGTCTCTTTTCCTGAACTAAACTCCTACCTCCCTGTAATTTATTTATTGATTGATTGATTGATTGATTCATTCATTCATTCACTTCACTGGACTTCTTCCTCCAAATTCAGTTTCGTATATTTCATGGACTCATGGATAGTCAATGTCTTATATTATGCCAAACATTTTAATTATTTTCCTTACTATTTTTGACTCTCCAAAAAGTTCTCTGTTGGTTTTCCCTCCCTTTTTTGGAAAATGAGGTGCTGGATATGTATTAGGGATAGAAAAAATATTTGACAATATTTGAAAAATGGTTGAGAACGTGTTTTTGAGTGTCAGGAAATCATGACAAGAAGAAACTGGAGTGACGAGAATCTTTTTGCTTCAAGACATTCTACACCAAATTTGCCAACCGTTTTTTTGGGGCAGAAAACAACATTTTCCACACAGGAAACAGTATTTTCCAGGGAGAAAATAGTATTGATGTGCAGATTTTTTTTTTTTTTAGAAAGTGCTATTTCCTGCACAGGAAATGTTGTTTCATATAAGCAAACAAACCCACATGCTATTTGTGTGCAGAATAAGTAAAATAAGTAAAATATGAATGCTACTAGTGGTAAATGGAGTGTGAGGTGAAATTTTGCCTCCATTTGTCCTTCATTCATAAATTACCCTCCAACTATGAAGGTTGTGAACATGCTGCTCATTAAATGGGCAATTTTGATTCAGCCTTGAAGAATTCGAAATGTTAACTCCTTGTTTTATTTCCAAAAAGAAGCATAATGACAAAATGCAGATGTTATTTTTCGCCTTATATCTGACAAATGAAATGTGCTTTTTTTGTTGTTGAAGAAATTATATTTGGAGTTATATTCCATACATCTTAGAACCTTTAGAGGTTGTGCTGTTGCGTACCTTCAAGGTGAACCTATTAAAGGTGTTTCTGGGGCTGAGAGTACATGACATACTCAATGCTACCTGCTGGGTTTCCATGGCCGAGTAGGGAATTGAACCATGGTCTATAGGTCACAATCTAATGCTCAAATTGCTACATGACACGTTAAGGGTAAACAACAGAAATAATTTTGTACCCTTACTGGTCCTGTGTTTCTGTATGTCACTTGATCAAGATCACACTAGAAGCAGGAAGGCAAGTATCAGAGATGTACTAGACAGCATCTTTCAAGAAAAACTAATGCTGCTCCTGAAATGTAGTAGCTCTAAACAAGTAAATGATCCAACCATACAAATACTGATGTTATGTTACCACCTCCAACCCAGATGGATTAAAAGTTAGCAATTCCAGAACCTTGCAGATAACCAGAGGATATTCTCTTTCTTGGATGATGTGGACTTTATAATTTCCTGTGGCTTATACATGGGTGAAAACTGGCCAAAGACATTTTTCATCCCTGATGAATCTTCCAAGTGCACTGAAATACCTTGGCCCTTTCTGGAACTCATCTTTTTGCAGGCTGGGGTGCAGGGATTGCATGAGCAGCTTCTTGTGAGAGGCTCTCATGTCCCTGTTGCTTTAGCTCTGCAGCTGCTGCCTGCTTTCGAGCAAGCAGCATGAGAGCCCCTTCTCTTCCTTCCGCAGCACAGCCTGGGAGTTTCCCAGGTTGCACTGGGGCAGGAAGTGAGAGCGCCGTGGCTCCAGAGCTCCACACACACAGCAAGTGCGTGCAGGGCCCTGGAGCGATGCGCAATCGTGCACCATTTTCAGCTCAAAGCCAAAAATGAAATAGTGCGCAATCAGTGCCTGCCAGCCCCTGGAGCATCACGTGATTGCGAGTGCATTGTGTGGACCACTCCTCACAGTTGCACGATGCTCCAGGAGCCCTTTCACATGGCAAACGCCGTGCAAAAGGTGCCCTTGTTTTCTCTCTGTTTCAACTTCAAAATGACAACCAGAAGTAACATCATATTACTTCCTGTGATCATTTATTTATTTTATTGAATTTGTTTCCTCCTTTTATCCCAAGATGGGCTTCAGGGAAGCTTATAATGATTTTAAAAAGATTATGCTAAAACATTAGCTTACAGAAGTTTAAAAAAAGAATTGAACAACAATATTAAAATCAGTTAAAAACACACAAATATATTTAAAATATAATTTCCAATAAAAGATTGAAAATGCAGTATATCACTTTACATACACACACTACTGCTCCACAGTTAATACTCTAAGGCCTGCCTCAATAAAAATGTCTTCACCTACCAGCAGAAACAGAGCAGGAAGGGGATCAACTGGGCCTCCTGTGGAAGGGAGTTCCACAGCCTGAGAGCTGTCACAGAGAAGGTTTTTTCCTGCATTCACCTCCTAAAAAGGCGTGGGAGTGAGAGAAAGCTCTACCCTTAAGATCTTAAAGTTCGCACTGGTTTGTATAAGAAGACACAATTGTAGTCTGGACCCAAGTCATGTAGGTCAAAACCAGCACTCTGAATTCTGACTGGAACTGGACTGGTTGCCATTTGAGCTGTTTCAACAGGGAAGTCACATGATCTCTGTAACCAGCCCCAGTCAACAGCCTGACCACAGTGGTTTAGGACCCCTGAATTTAAGAAGAATTACAAAAGCAGCCCCATGTAGAGTATGTTATAGTACTCCAAACAGGATGCAATCAAGGTATGCATCACCATAGCCAGATCTGACTTCATAAGGAAACAATAGATTTAACTGTGCAAAAGCATTCCTCACCACAACTTTAACGTGGACATCATGCTCAGATCCACGTCTAGGAGTATGCCCAAGCTGCTAACTTGACATTTCAGGGGGATAAGGCTGAATCTCTACCACCTGATCTGCCTTCCGTCTGACCAGGAGCACCTCTATTTTGTCTAGATTAAGTTTCAGTTTGTTCACTCCCATCCAATCCATTACTGACAGCAAACACTGGTTTAATATATAAATAGCTTCCTTGAAATTGGGTGGAAAAGACAGAGATGTCTGTTATCAGCATACTGATGACACTTAGCCCCAAAACTCCAGATAACATCTCTCAGCAGTTTCATGTAAATATTAAACAGCACGGGGGACAGAACCAAACCCTGAGGGACAGTACAGGACCATGTCTATGGTATCAAAGAGTCATCCCCAGCACCAACTTCTGAGTCAGCCCCATCAAGAATAACCAGAACCAATGTAAAACAGATCTGAACTCCATCCCAGAAAGACACCATTGTTGATGTTACTGAAAATTGGTGAGAAGTCCAGCAGAACCAACAGATGTACTCCCCATCTAGATCCTTTTGTAGGTCTTCTATCAAGGCTACCAAAGCTATCTCTGTCCCATAGGCAGGCCTGAAGCCAGATTGAAATGGATTTAGATAATCGGTCTCTGCCAAGAACCTCTGGATCTGGGAGGCCACCACACGTTCCAATACCTTTCTCCGAAAGAGGATATTGAAGACTGGCTGATAGTTCTCCAGTACACTGAACTCTAGGGAAGTTTTTTTCCCTTATAACGGTCTTACCACAGCCTCTTTTAGACAACATAGAAACCTCCCTTGCTATAGTGAGGCTTTCACTACCCCTCTTACCCAATCTGCCAGTCCTGCTTGGGCTGCTTTTAAAAGCTAGGAAAGATATGGGTCCAGGATGCATGGGGTGGCTCTCACTTTCCCAAGAATCCTATCCACATCTTCAGGTTACACATAAGGATTAGCAAATTGAAATGTAATGCAAAACAAGCAAGAGACTGAATTACATCCACTGGACCTGTATCAACTACAACATCCAAGTCAAAGCAGACCAAAGCAATTTTACCTGCAAAGTGCAAAATCTTCACAGCAGGCTGCCAAGTGGTATTCATACTGCTTTTGTGGGGCAAAATATAAAACTTTGTTTTTTAGGGTATTTTAATCACAATTTGTTTTTAATTGTATCGATATTGTACCTCACCTTGAGCCTTGGTGATAGATGGGTAACAAATCATAATCATAATCATAATCGTAATGATTTCTTCACTGCCACCACTTTGCCACCACTATGCTTTCCAATGAGCTTTTTCTAGCTCATGTTCAACTGGACTTGCTCCAAGTCTTCCACCATTGTTACTTGCCTCCATGCTATTAATTTAGTCACTGCCACTCCCTTAGTGAACCAGAGTGCTTGCCTGTCCTGCTTTGAAGCAGAAATCAATGAAAATATTATTTTAATATTCTTTGAAGGAGAAATGAAAAGAAATGAAATATAATATTATTAATATCTATAATATTAAAAAGAATATGGGTTCTTCTGTCTGCTAGAGTCATAGCTTAAAAGTCATTGGATCTAAACGCGAAGGGCACCTTAAGGCTGTGTATTTAAGGGTTATTTAGTTTTCAAAATGCATGAATTAGTTTTCATTTGAAGCTAACAATTCCAACTTCAGTCCTTAGATGGCAAGCTTGCCTAAGCAACATAGAAGATGACATTTGATACCGTGATCAGGCCCCACACAAAGAGAGAGTTCTTTGGAGGGGGTAGGTCATTAGAATTTAACATAGAAGGAGCCATGTGTTGGCACAGCTATGGCTTAGACTGGGAAGGCCCAATGTATCTGACTCCATAAATTACCATAAACTTGTTTCAAGGTTTTGCTATGTCAAACCAAAAGCTATTACAATTCATGTGAAGAAATTACTTCTTAAATATATCAGGCTTGAAGCTAAGGTTTCTTGCGCCAGTTTCTATCACTGAAGCTGACTGTGTAGTTTCTATTACTGAAGTTGACTTCTGGATAGAAGACATACTTCACTTGTTGAGTCAAGCATTGGCCATCCATGTATTAATGACTTAATCCCCTGTGTATAAATAACAACACTATTGTTTGAGGTCCTAGTGTACATTATACTTAATGTCACATTAGATTTCTCTAGGGTTGCTTTTTTGTTGTTGTTGTCTTTTTTTAATTTATTTGGTAGTACCTTTCCAATGTGCTGCTTCCTTTCACATACTCATTCCTGCACCAACCAATAAATGTGCATTTTGTATCAGCTCTTCTTCTTCAGGGAGAAGGAAGTTATTTCAGGCTTTATTAACAAAGTATACACCCTAGCTGAAAAGAGGAGGGCACTCCAATTAACATTCAGCTCCCAGGCTTCCATGAATGTTAAAGAGGCTGTGCTCCCAGCCTGATAAAGGAGGAGTATATTTCTTCTCCTCCATCGCACCATCAATATTTTCTAACAACTAAATATATGGATTGGGTACTCCACAGAGGCTAAAAGGATAGAAAGAGGAGAGAGTCCATTAAGGCCCTCTGTCCTCAGCAACAACCACAGTTTTTTCTAGTTGTTTTCATATGCTTGGCCTGCCAAAGATTGTGATTCTGACTTTAGTACATGAATGTCAATAAATAATAGTTTTCTTTCAATATGAGGTGGCAGTGGCTCCTAGAATGCTTATCGTAATCATATTTAAACTGAGATGAAAAGCATTCTTCTTCCTTGGTGCCTGACTGCCTACTATAACCTTGCCAGACAGCAGCAGGGGTGAGAAAGTGGCAGAGGTGAGAAAGTCCAGCTAGATTAACAGCCCTCCCAGTGTTCTCAACTTTCCCCAGGGCACTGGAGTTCTTCTCTTGGATACCATGTATGCTAGAAGTCAGGGCCCTGATATTGACACAAGCAAGTCAGGCACCCTTGAAAAATTTTATTCCCATATTCTCTGATACCTGGGGTGCTGCTGTAACAGTGTTTGCTTGCTTGGGAATAATAAGGCCCTTTCTGCATGACATCACTGTGTCAATGCTGAGACAGGATGGCAGCAGTCAGCAGGCTGTGCTTCCACATGATGTTGTTGCCATCCTGCTGCCATCCCATTGCAAAGCATCACATTTGGGTGGTATTCGCAAAATGGAAAAAATCTCTTTTGCACCTCCAGTGATGCAGCACTCCCATACTTATTGTCATGCAGAAGCTGTGGAAGCATGATTGTGATGCTTCCTGCCCCAGTGCAGCAATGGCAAGTACCTGGCTGCACTGTGGAAGGAAGAGGCAGGGCCATCACGCTTGCATCCGCAGGGAGCAAGCAGGTGCAGAGGGATGTATTGATGATATGCTCCCTTCCAGATCTGGAAATGCAGGGCGATGACACAGAAAAGCATTGTCATGCAGGAATGGCTTAAGATGGAGAGTCCTGAAGGACAGTTGCACATATACCATGGACTGGGTATAAAAGGGTTCTTGAACAGATCAAGTCTGAACTCTCCTTAGAAACCAAAATGACCAAACTGAAGCAATTATACTTTGGACTTATATGAGATGACATGATCCAGTAGAAAACATAATAATACTTCATAAGGTAGGATGCAGTAAGAAAATAGCAAGACCACATTACAGATGGACAGACTCAATGAAGAAAGCCACAGACCTGAATCTGCAGGCCTAAGCAGGGCTGTTGATGACAGAATGTCTTGGATGTTTTTTATTCATGATATCATCATAAGTTGAAACCAACTTGACAGCAATTAACAACAAAAGGCAGAGGTACATTTCTTGTGTGACATTTTTGCTAATTCCATCACTAGACGTGTGGGGAAATGGTGGCAAGTCAGCAGAAGATTATGAGTTGCAGCTTGGAATTTACAGAACAGTTTGTAGAGATGGATCAATAAGATGGGAAAAAATTTGATGCCTTTAGCATCACAGCTGTGATAAGAATGTGTATGGATTACTTTAAGCTACCACAAAGGCTTCATGAAGAGAGAAACACTAGGAACACCAGTTGTTTGTCTAACTTGTTGGGGCTCATTTTAAAAGCATCTGAGAACTCCTGAATTCACTACCCCCATCCCCAGTAGCCCTTTGGGCCAGCTTAATATCAATAGTATATTGAAATAAACATTCAAATTTTAGTCTTTTCTTTACTTACAATAACAAACCTTATGAGTATATTAATTTTAAAAGAGCTCTATACAGCTAGTAGGAAAATAAAGTTACATCATCATAACATGTTTTTATCCCACTAAGAATATATATGGGATAGGTTGCAGGAGCTGACACTCTTTATAAAGTTTTCTCATTTTAATAGGAAAATTTAATTAAAGGTAGTTTAATGTTGCTGAAAGCTGGAAGAAGCAGCTTTTATTAAATATGTAGCCCCTTAGGGCTTTAAAAATAAATTAAAGAAGCATCTTCATTCTTTGGAAAGTAATAAACCTGCGAAGGTTGTAAAAATTTCCTAGGACTTCAGTTCATTCAGATGTACTGAAAGTTCATGTTGCATACTTGTGGGTCTAAGCAATTTTATTTGGACTTTTTTGAAAGTTGCTCCATTTTCAATCTGTGCTTTTAAAGTGTTTATAAGAAATCAATATGTTGACCAAAGAAATGCTAACTTAAATAAATCAGGAAAAAGAAAGGAGAAATTTGCCCTGCAGAAATGCGTGGAGATTGAGAGAAGGTTCCTTGATCTAGTTCAGATCAGGAAAATTTCATCTGGCTTGTGTTCATATGTAACTGGAAAAAATTATTTCCCAATATGGAAAAGGAACCTGCCTAAATTTGGAAATTGGAGAAATTGGATTAAAAAAAAAAAACAACCCTGAGTGTTCTAGGGTCTGCACTTAGTGTTGGCTGTGGGGCTGTCAAGATGCACACATATGTACAAGTGCACAAAGACCCACTTCAGATGTTCATACAAGGCTTGCATAAAGTGATTAGTGAGAAGGAATTCTACAGAGCATGCCTGTCCTTTTGTTTCATCTATTTTTTTTTATTTATGTATTCAAGCCCTTTTGATTCCTTTCTGACTTCAAAGGTCAGTTCCCCTTTCTTCTAAAAGTTGGCCCTTTGTTTCCCTTTGTCTGAGAATGGAGCATCCGTAAGACTCCTGCCTCAGGATGGCTTACATCCATGCATAAGAGCCAGCTTTTAGGGACTCATACCTACTGAAATGTAGGTAATCGTTCATCTATCCCAAGATAGAGTTTTGTGAAACAATAAAAGTAAGTTTTTCCTTTCTAACCTTACAAAAGCATCCACAGCATTTTTTCCATGTTCTACCATAAGCTCATATTGCATTGGTTATGCTGTACTCTGCTTGATTTAGATACCAAATATTCTGACAGTGCGTGGAATGGAAAGGCTCAGGATTGATAGAATGAAGTACAATTCTTTATTTTACCCTTATCTCAGCAATCCTTTTGAAGGCCAAAATGGCCTAGAGAGTTTTTACACAGAAATCTTGCTCTAGTTCACTGGCTTTGGGTGACTGGGAATTTTTGAGAGAGCAGGGGGCTAAAAATTTCCTCTTTCAGCAATCTCAGTCAGGAATGTGGCCTCCTCACTATTTAAGTAGCACAAAAACAGTGGATCTGTACACTTCCTTCTCCCTGCAGTCCTCCTGATTGGGATGGCTTCTTCCATATTAGCAATGGTGCATTTGAAAAGCAGGCGTCCTGCAAACTTTGGGTGTATGCGTGTCACTATGTGAGGTCACCTTGATCTCTGAGCATATCCATGTCTTCATTCACTGTGATCTGCTATTTATACAGTAATGTGCAAGCCTAGCAGGGTTTAAGAAAAGGAACAGGGTTATTAGTCCTCACACCAAAAAACTGACACAAACACCTAAAAAACAAATAAAACAACAACAACTGAGTTTACTTTGCTAAGAAGTGAGGAAGGAATATTTGTTTTGCTTTATTCTACTCTGGAGTTGGGCTTAGACAGAAGAAATCTGACCTGAGAAGCAGTTTCTAATTTTATTTTTATTTATTTATTTTGGAAAGGAGTGAGAAATAACACTAACAGAAGATCGGGTTATGGGAACAACATAAACTGTTATTTCAATTTTGTACAGGAGATTTGTGAGGTATCTGGGTTATCTTTAAAAAAAGAACATGGACTGGAGTGAAGGAGAGGTTTCTTTCTCACTACCCAATTATAGCATTTTGATTGTATGTTAACTGTCATGACTCTATCCTACAGAGTTCTGGAAGCTGTAGTTTGGTGACTCATTAGACCTCTGGCAGAGAGATCTAAATATTCCATAAACTAGAGATCCCAGGATTGAATAGCTATGGCAGTTACAATGGCACCACAGTTCCCTTGTTGGACAATATGAAAGAGACCTGAGTGGAAGATAGGCCATCTGTCAAACCACACAGTTGGAAAAATAAGGACTTTTCCTAAAAGAAACTAGTATTTGGTTTCCAGGCCCAAAGTGCAGCTGCTAGGCCTGTCCTGGAATAGGGTGCAGACCAAGAGAAGCTGCTTGAACAATGCACTTTAACAGCACAGCAGGTTTAACTCTAGTAAACTCTACAAAATCTAGGCATCTCACAGATACGGGGAAATAAATCTGAACAAACATCCCAGTTTAAACATTATCTTCAAACCTGTACTTTCAATTTCTTCCTAATGGCAATAAACTTAAAGAAGCCCATATACTCTTTAGATCTAATCCCCATTCCAAACATGTGGACAAAGGGGTTCTTTTTCAGTCTGCTTTAGCTTTGAGCCTTCCTCCTTCTAAACTGAGCTGGGAGGAACAACAGCACAGCATTCTGCTAGTGACAGCCTTGTTAGTACCCATTATTTTCACTTTAGAGTAACCTTACACCCTTTCTGCATGATGTTCTCCTGTGTCTTCCTGTTGTGAGCCCACCAGCACCTTTGCTGGAAAGGGAGCGTGACAGGAACGCTCCCCTCCACATCCATCTGGCTCCCTATGGAAGGGAGCACGAGCAACATGGGCCTGCCTTCTGCAGAGGAACTGGGCTCTTTCCCATGCTGTGCTGGGGAAGGAAGCACCTCCATTGCACCTCCTGCCCTTCCACGTGGCAGGTAAGTATGGGAGCATCATCCAATTGCGGTTGCTTAAGAGATTTAATCCATTATCTCGCAATCACGATGCATGGGGATGGGATGACAGTGGGACTGTGATGACTTCATACGAAAGCACAACCTACAGACCGCTGCCATCCCATCCTCATTGCAGGACTGTGATGTCATGCAGAAATGGCCTTAGTCAATGTTTTTACCCTAAAGGAATAGCCTTGGAATAATTATACCTTTGGAATAATTTTCAGATCTCAGGTAACCCCTACATTAAAAAAAAATATTGTATCTGCAACTCATGCTACATATAGCATATGTTGTATAAGCTGTAAGTTGTAGATATAAAAACCCAATAATAACTGTCAGTGCTTTTTTGAGTAGAGAAGATTTTTCTGTTGATCTATTTATTTTGGCTAACTTACTAGTCTACTCTTTTTGTGTGGTTCTTCCTCCTCACAATGAATGACACCTGTAATGCAAGTCAGCAGTGTAGGTAGAATAAACTTCAGTTTTCCTTTTTTAAAAAGTTATTACTGATTTTTTTTTACCGTATGCAATCAAGCTTAAAAGTCTTACCCAAAAATTTATTCTGCAATATGCTAACAAAGTATGGTATATGCAACACTAGCTTTTTTTTTTCCTGTTTAAAACTAAACATGTATTTGTCCTTTTTTTAAAAAAGGATTGGTGGTAAACTTAGCTTACCTTTCTTTAAATTAATCTTTCTTTCCCTTTCATAAATTTTAAAACTCATAAGACAAGCATAATAAATTTCTGTGAAATAACTGACCTAAGCCAAAATGGGATGTAATTTTCCTACAGGTAGATTTGGTAGATGTAATCTAAATGAAAGTTATAATTTGATTTCAATTAATGATAATTTACGACATCCAAAATTATTGAAAATGTTTAATAGTAGACATAAACTTGCTTCACAAATAATCAATTTTTGGATAAACTTTAACTAAGCACACATGGGTTTCATCTCCAATTGAAATGAGATGTTTTCTGTCCTTGCTCCTGATGCTTCTTAAACCACCCCAGGGGATTGCGTTCCACAAGCTAGATGTTACTACTATGAAACCTCTGTCCCCATAGTCTCACACTTCACTGTTGTGGGGACAAGCTGAGCACTGCTTCCATAATCTTAATGTACAAGCACTTTTCGTGCTAGTTCCATGCTGCAGGGGGAAGATAAAGCAGCCATGGAACTAGCACTGAGCCATGGGAGGCAGTGGCAGCAGCATCACCACCAGAAGCAATAGGTCCTAAGTTGTTCCCATCTTGTCTCATGCCCTAAAAGAAGAGGAAAAGAGGGGGAAGGAGGGAGAGGAAGAGGAAGTGGCTGGTTCTTCATTATGGTTGCTGCTGTGCATCAGCAACAAATTGGTAAGGACTGATTTGCTGGCCTCCTCCACATCTTTATCTTATCTATTTTCAGCTGGCAAGGTGCTCCCTTGTTATGAGATGAGTCTTTGTCTTCCACCTCATCTCTGCTGCTTCCTCCACCACCTGGCCCAGCTGATATCCCATGGAACCCCTACAGAATTCTAGGGTTCTGGGACCTGACTGAGAAACACTGCTTTAGGGTGTCACACAGAGGATGTTTTCAGTCTATACACAAGAAGACTGAGAAGCAATCAGACCTTGTTACATCAGATAATCTAGATCTCTCCCCCACTCTCTTTCTCTCTCTGGTATGCAGCAGGTAGTGGAATAATTTGAACACAGGGCTTGCAACACAATAACCCTTGGTCTATCATTTCTTTTCTCTTAATAGTAGCTTAAAAAGGCGATGGGACAGCTAAAACTTTGAGGTTGAGGTTACATGGTTGAACAGTGCAAGATTTTTGCTCCTGCATGAGGATGAAAAGATCAGCACTTTTCCCTGTCCACCAGTGGAAACACCATCATTGTTGAGATTTGTTTTTTGTGCGTACAATTTGTATTTTGTACAATATCATACAAAAAAAAATCCCCCTATACTCCCTCCCCTGAAAAAGTAAATAGTTCCAAAATGGGAGCATATAGACAAAACAACTCATAATCTAATCCAGATGGGGGCAATTTTGATTTTTTAAAATTTTCATTCCATTTATTGCTGGCTTCAGTTTCACCTTTCATTGACCATTCTCCCCTTCCACTCTTCATGAATACTAGCCACTACAGGGTAAAAACATTGATTCAAGAGCCATCTGCTAAAAGCAGATGATAAACTTCTCATTCATCAAACTTCTCACGAGTATATGGAAACCTACTGTAAGGTCTGCAAGGTCTTTATAGGTACTGTAATTTATTCATGTTCACATCCAAACCCTCACAACATTATTTTGTAATATCAATCATAGGCTAAAAAAAAAATCATTAAAAAAAAAAACAAAATTACAGAGTGTTAACACAGCAGCACAAAGCAAAACTTAAAAAAAACAACAACCCTGTATGCATTTCAAAACATTTTTCTTCTGCCTTCCATTCTAACGGTTTAAGTACTTACAAGAAAAAAATCAAAACGACTGCTAAGAAGGGGCTAGAAACCTGTTGGTCCATTACAGATGCGTAACCAACTACATACCTTATTATGTAACTTAGAGTTACATAGTCATGATTGTTTTGCATTCATGATCCCTACATAGCCCCCAGTTTAGGAGACACATAGGTACTGTGAAAGTCCCCCATTCCTTCCAACTGGGCATAGCCATTGCAATCAATGGGTTCCCCTGTGGTTTGAGAAGCAGCAAACAGTCCCACTCCCCACCTTGTGCATGAATTCACTGACACAAGTGATATCTTCAACAGGGTCATCGAACATTGCTCATGGAAAGATTAAGAATGTCAGTTAGCTGCATCCTGATCAACAGAGGAACAAAACCCCACCAATCACAGCAGCTCCTGGCCAGTAAGTGGGAACTAAGGGGTGGATCAGGATAGGATTTTTTTATGTGAATTCATATTATTTTATACATCCTTAGCTCCCTAATAGGATCATGACTAAGGTATTTAAAGCTGGATGCTTTACTTCTGGATTTTCATTTGTGAGTATTTTAAATGCTTCAAGCTGTTTTAAATTCAGTTGTGTTTTGTTATAACTTATTCAGTTGCATTTTAATATAGCAACTTACCACATCTTTTATTTTTACTTATTAACTCAGGTTTGAAGCACCTTGGACATCAGGTTTTGAAGAATAGAAGGATGTAAGTAAATCAAATGAAAAGTAGCAGTGAAAGCACTTTGTGGTTTACATATAAACAGCAAACATAAAAACAGCAGTAGAATATACAAGTTCAGTAGCAATAAAAATATGTACATTATTCAAAGAGCAGAAACAATTTCCAACACACTTCTTCAAAGGAAAAATCTTTATGAGCTTCCTGAAGGTCACCAACTCTGAAGTGAAACGGTTTTCCTTGAATAAAACTCCCAGAGTCTAGGCACAGCCACCAAATATAGGCCTTCTCCCTAACGCCAGTGAAGTCTATCTCTGGGTTTTGGGAACATATAGAGAGGTTTGCATGGTTGATTTCAGTAGATAGGCTAGCTTATATGGAAAAGATAGTCCATCAAATATCCTGGTTCTAAAGCATTCAGGGCTTTAAACATCATCACCAACACTTCAATATCATATCCATGAACAAACGAAGCTCCTGAAGATAGTCCAAGAAGAAAATTACACACATCTCCAATGCAACTTTTGTAAACAAGCTGAGGGGCACATATTCATGACTCTGAACCTCTGAATCTTGAATGACCTCTTGAAATTTCATGCACTTTTTAAACCGAAAGGGGGGTAACAGACAGAGGGATGCCACAGGACATAAAACTTTTGTATCTCAACATTATTTTCTGAACCTAGTCATTTAAGGTGGTTCCAAAAAGAGAACACCTCTCCTCTGCACGCTTGTGGACTCTTCTAGTAGTAGCAGCACACAAATATATATATATATATATATATATAAATACATGACATAAAAAGTATAATAGACAGCAAAAATGAAAATCGTCATTTTTAAATCCTGCAACATCAGTGATAACTTCACGTAATTTTTGCTCAGTTGCTCAAATAGTACACAGCACGTTGATAATAACAGAAATACTAAGAGCTCTTTCACACAACACAATTACAGTGCTATGATTCTATTTTAACTGCTATGGCTGCATCCTATGGGATCCTGGGGTTTGTAGTTCAGTGAAGCACTAGAGCTCTTTGGCTAAGAATTCTAAAGACCCCTCCCTAAAGCCCAGGATTCCATAAGAAGTTGCTGTGACACTTAAAGTGGAATAATTGTGTAGTGTGAATGAGGCCTCAGCCCTGCATTGTGTAAGGCACTGAGGAGGAAGGACTGCCTTTGCTTGCCTCCAATAAGAAAGGTCAGAAGTTTTTACATCACACTCACTTGCACCTGGACTGGGGTGGGGGGCAGAACTGGAGATTAGGGTCCTCTCACCTGTTTGTGTCCTATTTTGATGGCTAAAATGAACCTACCCTCCCACCTCTAGTCAGTATGAGCTTTTCTGTTTGCTTCAGGGCCAGATAGGAGTTTTTTCCTCCCTCCTCCTTTTTTTAAACCTAGTCCACACTGTATCTGGGTGAGTTTCACCATTGGCTAAGAGTGGAGTCCTAAAATTGGAGATCACTTGGTGGGTAGTAGGGGCAGAAATAAGAGTTAGGGTGGACACTTTGGCACCCTTTTGGTGGAGAGGACTCTGGTACTTCCTCTTTACTTCCTCAGATCCGGGGGTGGGAAAGGAGACTACACTTGGGCCTGGCCTGGGGGGCTTGGGAGTGGGATTCCTTGGCCAGATGGGGAGCAACCCCACAATTGGGCTGTACTTGGAGATTAGGTGGTTTGCTCAGGGAAAAGCTGAGTAGCAACTCATGGAATGAGTCCTAGCCTGTTCCTGTACTAGGTTGCTTCCTCTTCTTACTCCTTCCCAGGTTCAACAAAATTAAATAGGTTTTAAGTTAAGTGGCCCTTATTCAATCCAGTTATCTGTGTCTGGTCTTGTTATTCCATGATTGGTCAGCAGAGGGTTTCACAAGATTCCGGAAGTGACTCTGAAGGAGAAGAAACAAATTATGTCCCTTTATGCCACCCCCAGCACTGAAATCATAGATACAGAGGGGCCTGGAGCAATTGCACTAATTGAACCAATGATAATCCAGTCCTTCAGGAGGGGCTGAAGCCACTATAACACTATACCTTTGATTTTTAAAAGGGTGAGATGAGGGAAGAAAGGGAAATTCTCCGAACACCATAGTGTCTCTGTGTTTTCTGAAAATGGGGGAAGGGGGTATAAAGAAGAGAGAGAAAGCCTCGGACCTCCTTGGAGAAATTGCTGAAAATAAAGCAGGAATATAGCTGGCTCATCTCAGATCTGCATTCTGTTCCCTACGGTACAGATCAGTAGTCAACTTCAAACAACAAGACTGCCAAATTGCTTTTCTAATCCTTATTATAGAGGCATCTAAAACTGTTCAGGAAAGTATGTGTAGATGTATGATGATGACTGTACCTGATCTCAAGCCCTATTTATGGCTTTTCAAAATTAAAACTAGCACTTTGAATTGTTCCCAGAAATGTCTCACTTTTTTCTAAAATGTTTTTTGCTTTCATGACAAATATGTATTACCAGGATTTTCTCTCTAGGAACAACCTTCTGATAATAAACTATTTCAAATAAGCACAACTGGATAAAATAAAATACTTCTCTGTTGATCAAACTAATCATTTCCAATTTAGCTGTTTGTAAGATGAATCAGTCTGGCAGGGAAAATTATGGAAAACTATGTAAGAAACTTAGAAACCAAATTGTATCTTTAAAGATGATAATGAATAGAGATTATTAGTTAAACAGAATAATTTCAAATACTGTTGGAAGCCTACAATGCACCAGAAACTTGTGACAAAAAGAGGCTTTCAGAAATCATCAGATGAGGTCAATCAAATTCATATTTAATATTATAACAAGGCCATTATTATTGAGTTCTGAAATCAAGTTTGGTCTAAGCAGCTTTCTTAACAATTACGTATACATTCTGAGTCCCTGAGGGAGCTAGCGAACTTCCAGTGATTTCAAATTAATTTTGCTACTTTGAAACAGAATAGAATGGCTGTCTGAAAGAGTAAGGGGGGGGGGAAGTGTCATTAAAATTAAAGGATAAAAATCATTCTTTCCCTTCACAGGGAGGGGATTAAACAAGATGTGACATAGGAGGTATATGACATATATCCTGACATCTTTTTTGTTGTTATTAAAAGTAGGGGTGGGTGGGGAAGGAGCTGGAGCTGGACCATGACTTATGCTATGGTTCTGATACATATACCTGTCCATTCCAAGTTACTCAATGGTCCTGGAGTGGCTGCAGGGGGATACAGAAGTATTCTGCTTTTCTGAGCACATCTGATACTTTCAGGGGAGCAAACAAATCATATTATGAGAAGCTAAGAACTTCTTCATCTTACTGTGGCCCTGATTTAAACTTATCACCTTCATTTAGTTGCTTGTAGTAAAATAGAAAAATGTCAGAAGTTTCTGGGTTTTCAACACAACTCGTGGTAACATGCTATCATCTTACAAACATGAAACAAAATATATCTGATAGTGCAATGTAAGTCATGTTTACTCAGATGCCTGATTGATTTCAGTGGAGAAAATAAGCGTCCCAGGTAAGCATGCATATCGACATTGATTTCTATATTTATACACATATACATATATATGCACACACATACATATACATATAAAATGCTAAAAGTGTTAATAACATGGCTTTAAAACATATTTAATAGCTTCCCAGTTACTTTCTAAATGTACCACCTAAATATGTGATCATATATTACACCTGAGTGTAGCCCTCAATACAAGAAGGAGCAGAAAGGTCACCATGAACTTGGCACAAATGCCTGCCTCTCAGTAGCAGTCTGACAAGTTGTTGGGAGTTAGATTTAGGTGTGGATAGTAGGTGGAGTGAGCATGGCCAATAAAATTAGTATTAACAAATGAAGATCAAGGAATGCCTAGACATTCAAATGTACAGGTCATTTGTAAGAGCAGATAAAAAGAGACAGATTTTATCTTCCTCAGAAATCTGATAGTTTGAGATGGGCCATAGTAAGAAAGTCTGGGCAGCTGCTTGTGGTAGTAGAAGTTTTTTCATGGATTCTCCACTTTCATCAAAAACAGCAAATTGAGCTGTGCACACTCAAAAAAAGTATGTCTGCTTAGGCAGGCAGGCAGCCTTTTTTCATCCATTCCATCCACATGTTGCATGCTCCAAGGTGGTTTCCAAATGTTACTCTAATTTTTAAAATCTTTCCTCCAAAAGTGGAAGATAATTTATTCTATTGGCAAGTACTACTCAGTAAGATAATTCTAATACTAAATATATCATTGCTGGTCCGTGGTCTGAGTAAAGCAACAGACATTGAACTAGCATGAATTAGCACTGTATGTAATGCAATAGAGATCATGTGGCCAAGTCAATTACTTAGTATTCAATTAAAAGTTACACAGTTCATGTTTTATTTGGACATGTCTGCTGAACAGTACAAATACAATTAATGAAGAATAAAATGAGAAAGCAAGTAGGGTTCAGTAGTATAAAAGAATCTAAGAAAAACTGAAGTTATTTCAGCCATTAGTTTCTTTACTAATGTTCACAATCTGTTCTAGCTGAGTCAGCATAATAAGCAAAGGTTATATACACATTTATGTTGGAAAATGCTGTTGAACTCTAAAGAAATTCCTGATAAGGATAGAAATTATTAGTCTAAGTTCCTACTGCATAGTGATTTAATCCACTGCAAATACTGACAGACCTGTTGTTAAACAGACCTGTGATTAAAAGAATAAGGAAAAGGAATAATAACATTGCTAACTATCATTAGACCTTGATTTAAAATGCAATACAAATTCTCTTGCAGAGATTGAAAGGATTGTTAAAGTTATCTACTGCCAATTAATTGAAACAGACTTATAAAAGGAAGGAATTTATGGCAGTGGAAAGGGCATTGTGTCGTAGTTGTCCTAGAATACTAAAGCCATGGGGGGGTGGGAGGAGAGAAAGATCCCTATGAATTTTAATTCACTGATGGCTGTGCCAGGACTGTGAAGTTTTCTATAAAGCAAGTAATGAATGGGTTTCCTCAGTTTTTCATAACAAACAATGAAATAAATTTCCACTTTTTAAATAGCCACGAACTAAAAAAAACCAGTGTCTGAGAAGGACATTGCAAAATCTGTAAAGAACAGCTTGAGCTCCACGAGAGATATATCTGAGACGGGCCTCCTCGCCTATCTACTTTCTTCTAGTTATCATCTCAAGGTCCATCAATGCTTGGATTCATAATTTGGAAAGCCTGGTATAAAGTAATGAAGGGTTTGCACATTTTCTGTTTCCATGAAGGAAAGAAATAGCCACGCTTTAAAGCTAAAGAAGAGAATGGAGGAGAGAGCTAACACACATTATGGTCTTCTTCTTCATTGTTTTTATCTATGTGTCCAATTTGTCTCCCCCACACATAGCGGGGGGTGCTTTTGTTGACCTCCCATGAGGGGAACCCACGCAGTGGGACAGGGAGGGGGTGGAGCCTCCAGCTCTCTTTTAGGGCCGTACTACCCCCTCCTCAGCCTCTTTGTCTGCCAGTGACCCATCCTCCCACTCTTATGGTTTCAGTGTAAGATTACTGGTTGCTTCAGGACCAGGTAGGAATTCCCCCCCCTTTGGGGGAGGGGTTCACCTACACTACACTGCGCCAAGGGATTGGGCAATTGGCTTCACAGGGTGACATTTCAACCAGGTATTAAATAGGTATCCATGGCTGGTGCAGGGGGTCTGAGGGTTTTGGTGAGTACCTATGGCATCCTTCGGTGTAGGATAAATGCTATCCTTGGGGTGGGCCCATGGCTGGCCCCTATTGAGGGGTTGCGAGATGGAGGGGTTCAGTTTGAGGGACTTGCCTTCCAGAAAAGGGCTGGCTGAAGTTTTAACCCAGCCTCATGGGTTGGCTTTGGGGCCTGGTGCCTCACCCAAGGGGGGCTGGGGGAGAGGTCTGGAGGCGACCCTTGTTTTGGCCTACCCATTCTATTGACCTCTCTTCTCAGGTCACAAGTTCAAAATCAAGTTCAAGTTCAAGTTTAAATTCAAGCCCAAGTTTAAGTTCAAGTTCATTACTAGCTTTATGTTAATTAGGCATACATTAATAAATTGCCCTAGTTCAACCTAAGCCCTGTGTGTGGTCTCTTAATTTCGTGGGTTGGGCGGCAATACCATCCAGACTGCTTGCCTATTATCAATACTTTCCAGGGTGCTGAATATATTGGGATAACTTCAGCACTCTGGATAGGTCCTTTAAAGTCTGAAATAAAAGCCAGAGCAGATTCACCATATCCCACATATATGAAAGCTTCTGGCCATTGTAGATCACCACTGCCAACCCCATCTATTATATGATTACATAGTAAGGAAATTCTTTGGACTCTGGAAATCTAGTTTAGTTTTCTAAAATTTGAACCTAAGGTTTCATCTTCCCTCATAATATTTCTAGTAATAAGATTTGAATGTGAATGCATATAATGTACATTATTGCTAGAGAAGAAATCCCATCTATAACAGCATCAGAATATTTGTCCACTAGGGACTGAAATACATATTTTTCTGAATAGAAGAATCTCTGCTGAAGAAAAGATAAAGTTTTAGGCCATTTCTTCATTGGACTGTTTTAATGCTATTATTCCACTTTCAACATCCTGTGGAATTCTGGGGCTTGTAGTTTGTAGTTATTGAGGCCAAAGAGTTCTCTGGCTGAGAATTCTAAAGGCCCCTCCCTAAACAGCAAACCCCAGG
Organism: Iguana delicatissima; assembly: GCA_948472985.1. Taxonomy (NCBI): domain Eukaryota; kingdom Metazoa; phylum Chordata; class Lepidosauria; order Squamata; family Iguanidae; genus Iguana; species Iguana delicatissima. The sequence goes on along the minus strand of CAOKZL010001677.1, from coordinate 279,653 downwards.
ATTCCACAGGATGTTGAAAGTGGAATAACAGCATTACAACAGTGTAGGGAAGAAACGGCCTTTGAAACAAGTGCATTATCAGCCAGTACCCTTTACATACAAGAGTGCATTATGAAGATGTGCCCTTTAACCAATCCTCATTTAATGAATTTGGCATAATCTTTTAGTACTAATTCTTTACTGAAATTTAGCCTAAATTTATATTAACTTAATGCATATGTGTTGCATGTTTACTCAATCATCCATTTCATTCTACCCTACATTGTCTTCTCAGTGGCTACTTTTCACAGTAGAAAAAGATGTCAAAAGTAACATGTCATTGAGGATGTATCTATTTTATTTATGTATTGGATTTACATCTTGTTTTCTCCCAAATACAAGACCCTAGGTGGCTTAAAATAAACAGAATAAAAGAAATACAATTAAAACATAAACTAACTGTGAGCATAAAATTTTCAAAAAAGCATCAATAAAATAAAACAAGTACTCAACTAATTAAAAGCTCCGTCCAGTTAATTGGCCAAGGTTTCCCTAAATTAAAAAGCCTTTGGCACCAACAAAAATAAAATAAAATAATAAATAGCAAACATACAAAATGGAGAGTGAATCAGTCTAGCTTCCTTTGACAGGAAGTTTCAGAGTCTGAGAGAATTATGATTGTTTTCCTGCCAAATGTACAACAAATAGTAATGGTACCAAGAGAATGATTTCCCTGAAGAATCTCCCCCCGCCAACAAAGAAAAAAAAAAGGAAGGGGAGTTAATTCTTGCAATCTGATCCTTAAGTTAGGAAGATCCAAGTTATATAGGGCTTTTTAGGTCAATTCAATTTTTGTTCATAAACTAGCAGCCAGTAAAACTGTCAGAACAAGCAATGTGAGCTGGGCAATAGCCTAGCTGTAGTATTCTCGATCCTGAAGTCTTACATACAGTATATTACACTAATGAGATCTAATGAAAGCCTTACATAAAGTTGTATGTATCAAAGGTTTCACGACACAAAGAACAGAGGCAGTTAGACCACCAGCCTGATCTATGCATACAGATATAGTCTTGGCTGCTGTCAAAACTGGAATATTCATGTCTTAATCCAAGGGAGAATCAACTGTGAATCTGAATCTTCCAGGAGGATGTAATCCTGTTCAGAAGGAGGGAAGCAAAAGGAAATACCAGAAGCGGAGTCTACATGTGGCTATTCCAAAAGAGACAAGTGTTCTGTGAAAAAATTGAAAACTATACAACCATTTCGATTTTCTGATGGAAGTCGATGGAAGGTGTGGCAATTTCCATTTCTTGCAGGTCCAACTCAGGCTGGAATCAAATCTGAGTCTGAATCAAATTGGCACTAAACCAGAACCCAAATAACATTTAGAAAACCTTTCACAGACAGAGTTTGTACAGTACTCACAAACTTGCATTTAACTTTCTTGTTCATTTTTGCAAAAATATAACTACAGAATATGTACTTAATTTGATGGTGATCTGTCGGGATGCCCTCCATATTAAAGTAATGGGATGTACAGTCTATAGTAGAAGCTTGCTTGCAACCAAGAAGCCTAGGTACCAGAGACCATTAGATAAACATTTGCTAGGAACCAAGCACTGCCTGGTTCTCCCTGCTTCAAGGTCTCTTGGAAAAGAGGGAGGGAAAGCGGAGATTCTAAAGCTCTGGTATTTGCTTTTGAACTGCAGTCTCCTCACTAAAGTCTTGCACAATGTACCTCACTCAAAATAAATAGTGTTTATGCACTGTACTATTCGCATGTGTGGATTCAGTTCCTGACATGATCAGTAGATGTTACATTATACATTAAACATTTTGATCACATAAAATTTTGGGAAATGTAATTCTTACCTAAGCCATGCCTATGAGTTGACATTGGAGGCAAAATAGTCCATGCCTTTGTCTTTGGATTATAACATTCAACAGTGTTTAATGTCTTTAAACCATCCCGGCCTCCTATAACAAATAGTTTGTCATCAATGACAGCCACACCAAACTGCAGTCTTCTGCCATTCATCACTCCAGCTTGGATCCATATATTTGTCCTGAGATCATACTTCTCTATAGTGGTAGCACCTGCTGGGAAGCATCAATACGGTAATTAATACGAGTATTTCTGCAATATCTCTACACAGATACAATAACCCTAGACAGATACAATAATTCTTCTAAGCCTTTCTATTTTTCAGTTGAGAAAACAAAGTCTGTGATAAGATACCTTTATGATTTTTTGTTTTGTAAAAATGAAAAAAAAATTATACTAGCAAAATTCCAAAATTCTGAGTCCAACTAATAGTACACACAAGCTTTTTGACCTCTTTCAATGTCAAGAAGCTGAACATTATGAACTCTACTTGTCGCTTTTTCTTGAAAACTAACTAATTGGGGTATGGAGGATATCAGTTATGTTTTATTTAAACAGGCAGAATTCACATGTCATTGAAGCTCCCTATTTCGTCATATTTCCTTTGCCTTTGAACTTCTATCTGATACCTGTGTTTAAAGATTTTTTTTCTCTGTTTACTTTCTCTCCTTCTACAGCTCCACCCACTGGAGTCAGGATTCATATTACTGGCACAGAAGTAAGATGTGCTGCAGCTGCTTCCATGGTTTAAATGCAGACATGAAGTTGCTGGAGCCTATTCACAGTTTCAATTAAGAGAAAATAAAATAATGCATTCCACATTTTTGTGGGAAAGATATCTAAATGAGCTGAATTTAAAATACTCTAGAGAAAAAGAAAATACTAGTATCAACTGAACTCCTTGTGTGCTTTGTTTTTGCACTCACACATCCAAGTCATGCTTCCTTTCCAACCATTAATTGCTCCTCAGAGAAAACTGCACTCATTATAGTTTGCAATTAAGGATTTGTAATCTATTTCCTTATAGAGTGATAAAAAGTTATTTTGTGTAATATATGTATGTTTCAGAATAAAGGTTCTTTAGAAGTAAACAGCACTCATCTAAACAAAAATAAACTTTGTTAAACCTAAAGTTTTTAATAAAAAGTATAATTTGAATTCTATTTGTCTCCCAGTGTAACAGAACAATAATAATCTAGATGCCCAACTGGATATATTAAATTCCTTTCTAATATGCTAGGTTAAAAGAAATATGAACCAATTTGTGCATTCAATTATCTTAAAGTGTTTTTTTTTTCACAGTCCTTAATTCAAAACTGAAACTTTATACAAATGAATTAATTCGCTAATTAGAACAGATCAAATACAACACTCTTCGGTGTACTTTTTTATTGGTATTGCAAAGTATACAAACATGATACACATTTGTTAAAAGTTTCATGCACTGTGCTGCCTATGGGCCTTTCCGCATGAGGCGAGTGAATCGCTCCGTGCCGTTACTTACCGGTTCTTCTGGGTCCGAAGTAACGCGGACTTTCCTTTAAGCCCTTCTGCAGGGCTCCTCCATTAGTCCAGGGTAAATCAGAGCAGTGTGAAGTCTTTAGATCTGCACTGCTCCGGCTGAAAATGCCGGCTTCCTGTTTCTTCATGGGTCTGGACCAATCGCTGATGCTGGCCACTGCCACAGCCCACCCTCCGCTGATTGCAGGTTCGCATTGGTGCAAGACTGCTCATCTGCACAAGTCAGCAGGAATGCAATGGCGTGCTCCAGAAGATTGAAAGACCAGATTTTTCCAGTCTTCACTTAGCACACTGGAGGACCACTTCAGGGCGTTTTGGATAAGACTAAGGTGCAGAACTAAGGTAAGTAGTCCGGACCTAGTCTGATCCAAGGTGCGGACGACCTCCGTGCCAGGATGCCTTGGCCCGTTTTAACTTCCTTGTGAGGACAGGGCCTACGACTAACTTCTTGCTTATAAAGATGACAAAACAACTGTTCTTTGTAACTGAAACTAGAAGTTGTGTCTGTATTTTACACACAACACAACTGAAATATTTTAATTGTGAATTAGTTTTTTATTATAATTTTTATGTTTGAGCTTAAATTCAATGCCATAGAAGGTTTACCGTGTGAATGTGAAGGAATTCTCCCTTCTGCAGTTTCAGTGGTCTCAGAAACTGGCTCAGAAGGTTATCAATTGGAAAAAAAGGTGGGGGTATATGATAAAGTGTGGGGAGAAAGCACAGATAACACTTCTCCTGATTCTGGCAGAGCATGTATCCCAGAAAAAAGGCAACCCACTGGATCCTGATTTTGATAAAGAACCTTTGTAGACATTGATTTTTTTTTAAAAAAGTAAACCATTCTTCTTCATCATCCTTTGTAATTAATTGTGAATCTCTCTCTCTCTCTTTAATTCCTTCCTATGACTCAGGGCATTTCTGCACTGGACTGTTATAGCACGATGATTCCACTTGCAACATCCTATGGAATGCTGGGGTTTGCAGTTTCAGGAGGGGCCAGGCAGCCCCTCCGAAACTGTAAACCCCAGGATTCCATAGGATGTTGCAAGTGGAATCATTGCGCTACAACAGTCCAGTGCGGAAATGGCTTCAGTTGGGATAAAAAGAAGAAGAGACAAAGTGAAATCAAGCTGTGCTTCGAATGAAAAAATGTATTTGGGGTCTTCTGTACACTCCTGACTCCTTGGGTGTTTGGCTATGTGTTTGCTTTGTTAGGAGGTTAAATTTGGAAAGTGTTGTTCACTATGTACATTTGACCTGCTCAAATATTTTTCACAGAATATGAAATCCAAAATGAAAAATATCACTGTAGTTGCCACATTAATTTCATCTCAAGAAAAATCTAAAGCAAATTTGAAGCTTGTCTACAGGCAAAATATTTGATGGAAATTAAGAGAAAGTAAAAGACTCTTGTGGTGTGTATGTGTGTATCTATGCACTTACGTATATCTACATGTTCAAAAAGTACATCTATTGGGTAAGGCATCTGATGAAGACGACTGAAGTTTACAAAAGCTTACGGTACTCAGTCTCAAAGGTGCTGCAAGATCCTGTTGCATACAGATCCGTATCACATAGCTATGCCTTTGAATTCTTTCACTGAATCAGTTATGCAAAAGGAGGAGAAGGCAGTGGCAACATCAAGGAACAGAAGATGAAAGAAGCAGAAGCCATTACTTCTATAGTGCCTTGGCCCTGACATCCCTGTCTGCTTCCTTGTGTGCATGTTCAAAATCTTGAACCACTCATGCTACGGTCTACTAGATGAATGATGTAACAGAATAGGATTCTTGCTGGTGTTCTTTTAGTATATTTAGAGTACACCAGCAAAGAAAAACTGCCATTAATGCTGTTTGCAGAAATCTATCTCCTGCACAAATGGAAAAGCAAGCCACAACCTTTTCTCTTCCTTCTGCCTATGTTCTTATATTCCTCTAAAGAATTTCTCCTTGATATCTGTGTCAATAACCCAGTTCAATCACATTTGTTCCACCTCGATAGATTTCTTTTTTATTTCAACAGATACTGTGGCAGATCACTAGGCCAAGGTCATCAGTTTGCACCTACTCAGAAGCAGCAACTCTAAATCTTGAACAAAATGGTCAATGGTATATGTCAGCAGCAACTTCAGCAGTAGCAGAATCAGCACAAAGGGCTTCTGGGGAAAAATGATTTACAGAGCCTACTGCAATAACAGTCTCTGCAAAGAGATTCACCTTGAAGCCATTTCTGTGTGGAATATTAGAGCTGTACAATCAATTCACTCAAATCCCAAACTGGATTGGACTGATTCAAACCAATCTGAGTTGAGCCCAGACTAGATCAGATTGATTTGGACTGGATCGGTCTGAAGCAATTAAGACCAACTAGATGATATCAAACCAGACAGTTTATCTTGGAAATGTTGAAAAAGAACAGCATTTAAAGAAACACCAAAATGGGGAGAAGGGAAACGGGACTGTGTTCATAGCTTCCAATATTGGGTAGGAATGCCATCCACATCGTCTAATTACTATGTTGGTGGAGAGGTGTGGCAAAGAATATATTCAATTATCTTTCCTCTTTTGTATTATTTTCTTTAGGTCTCTGTTAGCAGCAAAAGCATTTGTGAAACAGCGTTGTTAGTGCTTGCTGAAAGTTTTTTGTGGGCTCTATCTCATAATTCTCCATTTACTCTATCAGTAGTCAGCCTTCAGTCCTCTTCTCTATAACCCTTTCCATCATAAATTCATACCTGCTATTCCTTATTCTTTATATCTCTGCTATTTACTTGAGTAAGTTTTTGAGTGAGATTATTAACTAAAGATTGAAATTCTTGATTTTTCCACTTCCTAGTAAACACTGAGGAAAAGGAATTGTTATTTATTCTCATAGTGTCAAAACATTTGGGATTTTTTTCTCTGCACACAGGACAGAAAACTAACCTTAACATTTAAAAACCATGCATTTTCAAGAATCTCACAGTGTTTTACTCAGAATTGCACTTTCTGAAGAACAACTTCATAGCTGTAGGTCTGCCTCTGACCATGACTGTTTGATAACCAACTATGGAATACCAAGATCAGACAAAAAGAAATGAGTTAAGTAGGAGCCCCTTTATTTGACTAATCTATTTAAGTTATGTTGGTCTGAGCAAGGGGGAGCAATCTGATGCAAGTCCTGCTGAAGCCAGGTGTGACCCCATGACTACCTCATCAGCCTTCTCTTGAGTGATGCACAAGAGAAGGCAATCCAAATACTTAGGTTGCTCCCCAGCCAGTTATAACTGGAAGCTAACCCAAGGGAATCCTACCTAAACCACAGAACGCTGCAAGTGGGAGCCCCAAAGGTAATCTCCTTCCCCATCCCTTGGACCATGGACCATAAAGAAGAAGTTTCAGAGCCCTGCTCTACACCAAAAGAGTGCTACAATTGTACATTGAAGTCTTATATTCTCTGCCCACTGCCTTCCACAGACCAAGTGTCTGCTTAGTCTTTTTCCCACACCAGTCCAACCAACATAGCCCTCGATCCCTGTTGCAACTCCCCCAGGGAACAACCTATTACCTTCTTCCGCCAAATGAACACCATCGGCCCAGTAGAGTTCTAGCTGCTGAAAAACTATGGCAGGATGTAAGAGAATGTTGCCCAACCACCTACCAGAGTGCTATGGACTTCTCTATTTACCTTCCCTCCTTCCACCAATGTGAACATATAGAAGATCACCTTCACCCTGCCATACCTGGAGGGGCAAAATAGCAGAGAACAAGGAAAACTCCAAGCAAACAACTTTGTATGAGCTGAAAATCACTCAAAGCTTGTAAAATCAAGGTCTTGCCCTTCAGCAAGCACAAGTCATTCCCACCAAGATAAATGATGAAAACTCAAGAAGGAGGCCCAGTACATTTCTCAAACAGAAGACACAACAAATTGCTCTACCAGGGGCCTCTTCTCCCAAGCTACTCTACTGTGGCAACATCACTCAACCCCAACTGACCACGAAAATGGCAACTTTAGTCCTGGCATGCCAACCAGTAAACCATACTATATCCACAGATGAGGACTCATAGTATTGTCAAACCGCACCTAGGAACTAATAGAAAAGACAAAGAACAAGAGCATTGGTATGTTTTATACCTTTAAAACCTCCTCACAGCAGAAGACCTCCAAAACCCAATGTGCTGGATAGACTGTGGGCCTAAGCCCACTGCTAAAACTGTAAAGTTGGCACCAATCTGGAAGTGACAGTTGCCAAGCTTGCAGGCCCAAGCTCTGAGAGACCTTTGAGGTGATGGTCCAAAACTGATTATGGTAAGGGGCTAAAAGTCAGTGCAGAAAAAAAAAGGGCCAGGTCTACCTTCTCCCCCGCTTACACAAACAGAAAGCAGCAGCGCATGAACTGGGCATAATGCTAGGCTTACACACTGTTCCATCTGAACTGTTGTCCCTTCACCTCTGATTAGTCTTGGAATACCTAATCCACAGAATCACTTGCAATTCAGCCAGGAGTAAGACACCAAAGGCCAGAACTCTACCAGAATTGTCCTCCTTAGCAGCTACCACTAATCCTCAAAGCTTCCTAAAACATAGTTGAAGTGCTGCATGGAAAAGCATAATCTTATAAACAGAACCGCAAATAACAGAAAACAAGCTCCCTAGTCCTCTGAGAACATAATGGGGATAAAAGCTCATGCCAATCACCAACCTGTGCTCTTTCTCTAGTCCACTCTTCCAGAGTTTTGCACACTTTGAAGTCATAGGTGGTGTCCACATACCTCTAAGCTTTCGCAGTGAAAGCCAATAGACAGTCTAGTCCTGATGGACGGCAGACACAGCCTCCTGCCCCTGAAAGAAACACAGTACTGCACTATGTGGTCAATAGGGATAGGCCACAATGCCTGCAAACTGTTAGACAACTTAAGTAACTCAAATTCCCTTCTGGCCTTCTGATAGCTCCTCCTAGTATTTGGAGTTAAGTGAGATTAATGGCTCAGACAATCTCATTCTCCAAGGCTCCACAGAACCATGAGCATTGAGACAGGATTGGGGTCTGCATCTGCAGCAAGCCATCTGAAGTGCCCCAAATGGTAGTGGGAAAGATTCATGTGAGCCACTCCCATGGCCTCACTAAACTGCCACCACTCAAACATTAAAGGAGTCATTAAGATAGTAAACAAGAAATCAGCATAAGGATTATGGGTATCTATCTGGACTAAAGCCTGAAAGGGACAAACAAGACCTAGGTGTTAACTCCAGTCCCTCTAACTACCTCAGCCAAATAGTAGCATGTCAAAGGAGGGAGGCACAAGTCCCTAATGGGCCACCCCCCCCCAAAAAAAATTCCAATAAAGCTGAGCAAAAATCACTAGCAGAAAGCAATACACATCAAGCCTAGGAGACCTCTGAAACAATGAGGCCCAGGCCAAAGATGCCCCTATAAAACAATGTGGCCAGCAAGGCCTAGCAGGCCTCCATCCGACCACCAGGCCCTATTGTCACTAAGCTTCTAATTCCAGTGTGGCCAAACTAGGCCAAAAAGGCTCCAATTACACCAAGCCCTATAGGATCCAAAGCAGCCATATAGTCACATGAACCAAGCAAGTCTAGAAGACACCACCAGGCCCAGTACATCTCTAAGAGACCACATGGTAGACATGTGGGCCTTACAGCAACAAAAAAGTCTGATAGGTCTCAAAAAGTCCAATAGGCCTCAAACTGGGCATGTCACCAAGTGGTCTATATGCCTCCAAATATAGAGACCCAATAGCTTCAAATGATGGGCCTCAAAAGGCTCAACAGAACTCAAATATATAAATCCCTTAAACAGCCCAATCAAGCACACAGATGCAAAGTTCTTAGGCTCCTAAATATACAGGCAGTCAGGTTCAAAGTTGAAGGAAATAAACCAAGCAAGAGAATGCCTGAATGCCTGCAGTAAGCCATGTGGGACCTAAGAGAGAATGGGGCACCCATGGAACTACCTAAGAGAGTGATAGAGGAGCCTCCAGTCCAGTCTGAACTATTGCCTCCAAATCTCAGTGATCACCACCTCCAAACACTTCTCTTGCCCCTTCTGCAAACACTTCCCTTGCAAAAACACGCAATCAAATGCATCAACTGCCAAGCAACAGATACACCAAATTGTCACACCCGTTAAACATGCATACCTCACACATTCATACACCCATTTCACTGCACTCACACTGCAACACACCATGGGCAGTAACAAACAAGCATAAATTCTCCAAAATTAAAAGTCAAAAGAATTAAAAATCAAAGGAGAACAAAAGTCAATGGAGAACAAAATTGATTGGATGGATCTGAAACCACTTTCCTCCACTATATATCTGTCAGTCTACACCCACAAACATGGACGATTTGTCAATGAATAGCAAGTCAAGGGAAATTAAATGACAAAGGAGAACAAAACTGACTGGCAGGGACAGGTCAAAAAGTGCTGCCCTTTGGTCTATCCCTGTCAGTCTAAACCAAACCAACATCCAATGAAAGGCAAGACTCTGTATAGAGCTCTGTCCGCTCTGTGCTGTGAGGAACCAAAGATGACATGTGAAGGGGTCAGCAGGCTTTAAATAGCTTTTGGCTTCGTCCTTATTTCATGAAGCATTCTGGAGCTCAGTACCAGATGCAAAGCATCCTAGTCTCTTGCACAGAGGGCATCAAACTCTCCTCCACAGTCTCATTTGCCCTGAGGCTTAAGGTACATATTGCTTTTGCACAACGTTTTGAGAAAGAAATAGAAGAAGCACAAGAATGGATGTATTAGACAACAGGAATTAATAAATAATGCATTGTGTACTATCGTAATTTTCTAGTCTTCATTGACAGAAGACCCAAGAGAGTGCAACAAAGATCCCCACCAGTTCCTTTTCACCTTGTAATCTGAGGAGCCCCCAAAATAATGAACTCTCTCAGCTCTGACACTGCACTCCCCTTCTTTCTTCACCTGCCTTTCTACTCCAATTCCTTCTCATTCCTGCTAATATGTTTCATCTCTGCTAAGACTGTTCCTCTCCTGTCGCCCTCCTCCCCCACCACCACCCTTCTGGGCTGGCTTTTTGCACAACTTGCTCCCAGAATTCCGCACTCTCCTCCTCCTGACCTCCCCGCCTACTCCAATTCTCCAGTTCTTTCTAATCTCTACTAATTTATTGTTTCTCTACCACCCTCTCCACCACCTCTCTTTCTCAGCTGCCAAGATTCATAGTAGGCAGGAAGGTCAAGAAAGAAAGGGAACACAAACAGTCTGGACTTTGGGGATCACATTGTACAAAATAATCAGCTGAGAAAAAGTGGAAGACAAGAGGGCTACAAGAGAAAAGCAATCTTGGTGAGGGTGAAGTGAATTATCAGGAATGAGAAAGAATCAGGGAAACAGAGTAGGCAGGCAGGTCAAGAAAGACGGGCAACTCAGACTCCGAACTCAAAGAGTTCAGAGAGCAAGTTGTTAAAAAAAAAAACACCAAAAAAAAAAAATAGAGGTAGAGGAGGGGGCAGCAAGGCAGGAGCAGCCTTGGTGGGGATGAAGCTAATTGGGAGAGACTTCGTAACTTCAGCGCGTAGGCCTTTGGGGAATATTTTACCCATTCTCCTCTTTATAATATTGAACCATTCACAGATGCTTATAAAAGTTGCATAGTTTTAAAAAGTAAAGTGTGCAACTTTGTCTTGGAAAATTGTGCTATACTCCAAATGTGCACACAGTTGTACTGTTTCACTGCCAAAATCTTTCAGTCTGTCTATCTGTCTATCTACTGTTCTGGACAGCAAAACAGTGCTTAGAAAGTTGTGACACACACACACACACTTCCTGGCAGTTTTTCCGGAGTGGTCAGAAACACCACATTTCAACCACATTCAGGAAATTGTTGAATACCCATGTGCCATCCCTATTATTGACACTAGCATTTCCCTATCCCTCAACCCAATTTTGCTTCCTTTTAAAATGCCAAGTCTGATTTGGATTTCATTCTCTTTTGTTCAGTGTGTTTGTTTCTTCTTATCCTTTTCCCTTATGTTTGTTTATCTACACTGTGTCTATCAGTTACAGAGTTACACAGATTCAGTAAATCAGTGAACAGGCAGGAAACAGATACTAGTTCAGTGGAGAAAAGAAGCATACATATTATTCAAATATTGCCAAGAAGGTCAAATTACAATGTGTTACAATGCAATCTAAGGTCCGACAAATTCCTCACTTTCCTCACTGACAATTTCATTTGCTAGTCTAGAAAGTGAAAGAAATAACAAGAAGACCATCTGTTTTGGACCTGATCCTAAATCATAATAGGAAAAAAAAATCCCTTAGCAATGTGGAAACAGTGGGAGTCTTTGGTCAAAATGACCATGTCCACTTGGAATTTTTCTTACAAATGAAAGTGAAAGCTAAGTATAGTCAGATGTTTACTCAGCACCTTAAGAAGATGATTTTTATAAGCTGGAGAAAATACTGGGTGACATCCTTATATTCACAGAGAAGGGACTGCATGATAGATGGAAGTTTCTTAAAGGTGAGATAGTGAAGGCACAGCCACAAACAATTCCAATGTGAAAATAATGAGGAGAAGCATTTAAAAAACCTGGGGTGTCTACATTATGAACTTTTGAATGAGCTGAGATAGAAAAGAGGGCATATACAAGAAATGAAAAAGAGGCAAATTATTAAGGAAGAACACAAATGAAAGGCCACTATTTGTAGGGAAGTCATGATGGCAGAAGCTCATATTGAACTTAGGCCTTTTCCACACAGGGATATAGCCCGTGCTGGGACGACCTCACCAGGAGGTCGTCTACACTGCGGAGTGCGCTAGGCGGTTTGAAAAGGTGAGGTTCTACACCTCAAAGCGCCTTCGCACGGCCACGGGGGTGGCGCCGTGTGTTTTATAAAGACCACCTTTCAAGTTGTCTTTTTAAAACAAAAGCGTGCTAGCCCGTCGCAGTGCCCCGTGAAGAACTGCAGGGGCACGCAAGCGCGTCCCTGCAGAGCTGCCTGGGAGTGGGCTTCCGGCTGGCGCACTGCCCTGATTGGCGAAGCGCCGCCGGATGCCACCCGCCGCCATTTTGGGTGCTGGACACCACCGGATGCCGGCGGCATGTAGAATGGCGAACTTGTGCTGCTCCCCATGGGGGCGGAGCCACCCGGATCAAGGTAAGCTCCGTCCCCGCGTGCACCGCCCCATTCCACCACGTTTCGGGCCCCCCTGTGTGGAAAGGGCCTGAGACTTACAAGGCATATTACAAATAATGAAAATTGGGGTTAGAAGTGGGCTGTATTGTTAAACAAGAGGAAAACAAGAAAATAGCAAGCCTAGCGCATGGAGAAGATTGAGAGAGAAATGGCAGAATTGTTCAACACTTATTTTGCCTTTTGTCTTTTCCTCAAAAGAAAGCTGTTCAGCCTGGTGAAAAATACAATAAATGACGAAGTGGGATGGCTGCAATCCAAAATTACTAAAGATGTAGTATAGGAATACCTATCTGCTTTAAATGAATTCAAATCTCTAGGTCCAGATATATTGCATTCAAAGATTCTAATGAAATTTATAGATACGGAGAATAGGTGAAGTTTTTGCTGGCAAATACTCTCTGAAATCTTCTAAAGAAGAAAAAAGCAGCAACTACTAACCAGTCAGTGTCAATATTATTATCAGTACACTGGAGATGTAGTGCCTCTTCCTTTTACTACATTTCAGCAACTTAATTTCAAGTCTAGGTTCTATTAAGAGAAATACAGTGGCTGTTGATACAGTGGTCAAAGGAAGTTTTATTTCTACCCCATTATGTTTTGGTTAGACCTTACTTGGCCTACTGTGTCCACTTGTGACAGTCAAAAGAAGGCTTTGGTGTGTATTGAAGAGGATATTGGTGTGTCCAGCCATGGCCAGATAAATGAGCTCAGGTTGCCTTATTTTTTGACTTGACGTTTTTGGATTTTTTTCCAATAGCAGTAGCTGTTAGGATATGGGCTGAGGGAGTTAGCTAACACCTCCATCCATTTTTGATGCAATAACGTGACAGCTGTTCATGTTATCAACATATTGTTATCCAAATCCCCCCAGGATTATGCAGCTGGTTAGGACTTTTTTAATATAGTGTTTGTGCTATAATATTTTGTTCATAGCATTCTATGTGACTGGAGTGGATAATAGGATAGCTGATGTTCTTTCCCACCAACAGATGGAGTACTTCATCTGAACCTAGAAGTAGATTCTGGACCTATTTCCATGCCAGTAGACCTATGGAGCCTTTGATTGGTGAGATTGTGCAAGCCATTGTCTCTCATTAGCCCTTAGTACCAGGCATGGTTATCAGAAGACTGGGAGAAATTTTGACCAGTTAGGAAAACTACTGTTGGAAGGTGTGTGGCCTGTTCCTGTGGAACATGTTCTGCAACAATGTGCATCAATATATCAGGTCTAGGTTATTTGCTTTAGGTTTTGCTGCCAAGCTGCAAGGTCATGAGGGCTCAACATCTGATTTCAGAGTCCACAAGGCTTTAGAGAGATGGACTAGAGTGTGGTCGGGTAGCAGATAGTTGGGAATCTTTGTCTCCAGACCTGTTTAATGATTTAGGAAACACTTGGCGTATGATATGCAGTTCAGGCTATGAGGTAGGTTTTCCTTTTCCCATGCAGTAACATTGACAATGTTCATTGGGGCTTTGCTCATGACTGATTTAGTCATGGCAGCCAAAATGGATGTTTATGGCACAGCTCTGGTCTTTGTAGATGTAGAATTTATTGAGCAAGCTGTAATGTTGTGCATTAGGCATTCCAACATTGATCAGAAACGGATGAGGGCTAAGTTGCAGTTGGGTTTGTGTTCTGACCCAGCTTTATGCCCTGTTCATGGTTTGCAGGATTATGTGTAGCTCATGGGGGTTGGAATGAGTTTGTTGTTTTGTCATGTTGACTCTTCACCCCTCAACATGTATAAGTTTGAGACAGTTACCTGAGACTGCAAGATATTAAATTTGGTATCCATTATTTTAGGACTGGGGCTGCCTCTACTGCATCTGTAATGGGCAGGAGCCCACAAGCCATCCAGAACATTCAGTGTTGGAAATCTTGAGTTGCAAAGAGATATCAGCATCCTCTTAAGTTTTGAGTCTGTTTTAGTTCTGTAACTTTTTTTGTTTGTTTTCTCAGTGAGTTGTGTGTCCTCGTGTGTGGAGAAATAAGCTACACTTGAGGCTAACCTGAAATTCAAGCTCTCACTTATAGAACCCTGTGGCTGGATGGGTGTTCCTTCGGTGGCTGTTGTTGTTGTGGTGGTGGTGGTGGTGTGTCTTCAAAACATTACAGACTTACAGTGATTCTAAGGCAAACCTGTCACGGGGTTTTCTGGGGGTGAGAGTGTGTGATGCACCCAAGATCACCCAGTGGGTTTACATGGCTGAGTGGGAAATCAAACTCTGGTCTCTAGAGTTATAGTCCAGTGCTCAAACCACTACATTACCTTTAAATTATGTCTAGATGGGGAGCAACCTAAGATTTTTGGATTGCCTTTGGGGCTGAGGTGTTTTTGCACATGAGAAAACAAAAGAGGTAGTCATGAGGTGACACCTGGCCTCAGCTGAACCCACATCAGTTTATTCCCCCGTCTTACGTCCTTTCCGCCCTTACCTTTTTTCGGTGCTGGGGTGCGGGGATTGCGTGATCAGCCTCCAGCGAGAGGCTCTCTCGTCCCTGCTGCTTCAGCTCCGCACGAGCTGCCTGCTCCCAAGCAGGTAGTGCAAGAGCCCTGCCTCTTCCTTCCACAGCACAGCCTGGAAGTTTCCCAGGCTGCGCTGGGGCAGGAAGCGTGACTGCTGCTGCTCCAGAGGCTCCGCATGCACGGCAAATGTGCATGGGGCCCTGGAGCAATGTGCGATCGTGCACCATTTTTGGCTGAAAGCCAAAAATGAAAAAGTGCGCGAGCAGTGCAGCGTTGCGCGATTGTGAGTCGTGCAGATCGCTCCTCACAATCACACGACACTCCAGGCGCCCTTTCACATGGCAAATGCCATGTGAAAATGGCCTTAGTCTGTTTCCAGGTCAACACAACATAAATAGATTGGGTCAAACAAAGTGGCCCTTATTTGACGCAATATTCTGTTTCTGGTCTTATTACTTCATGTTTGACAACCAAGCTCCCTTACTGAATTGTGAAGCTGTGTAATGGGATACCAGCATAAATGCCTGACGTGCACTGGTGCCCAAAGCACATCAAGACTGGTACTGTCTGTCCAGTGGTTAACTGCTGGTACTGCAGTCACAACATTGTGAGTTTGATCCTGCAGGGCTCCAAGTTGATTCAGCTTTCCATCCTTCCGTAGGGTAGAGGGTAGAGTACCCAGCTTGTTGGGGGCAATTAGCTAAACACACTGTAAACCACTTAGGGAGTGCTTTGCACTGATAAGTGGTATAGAAATGAAAATGCTATTGCTAACTGCTATAGTGTGCATTGATCCTAATGCACATTGGTCCTGTCGTGCATTGGGCAACAATGGTCTGCTATGACATAACATAACAGCAACTCTCTATTGGATACCAATATTACATAACTGTGCGATTCTAATTCCTAAATAACGTAGATCCACTTTCAAAGACCTAAGTCGCCAACAAGATTCTGGCCAAGAATATTAAAAGATGGTATGACACCAGTCTTCATACTTTTGAGGGGCTGTTACATGGAGGATGGAACAAGTTTGTTTTCTGCTAATCCCCAAAACAGGACCTAAACCAATGCATTCAACTTCCAATAAAGGATATTCTATTTAAACATGAGCAAGGACCTGATGGTAATACTAACTGTAAGAGCTGTCCCAAAAGAGAATGAATTGCCTTGGAAGGTGGTTGACTCTTTTTAGTTGAAGGATTTTAAACAGAAATTTGATGCTCGTATGCCAGAGATGCTTTATCATTAGGGAATGGGACTAGATCAGTGGTTCTCAACCTGTGGGTCCCAGATGTTCATGGACTTCATTAAAACAGCATTTCAAAACAGCAGCAACAACAAATTGTGGCACCTTGTATCCTGCTGCCCAATGTTCCTGGTCTCTTGAGTTCAGAAGAGAATAGAAAATATTGTCAGGGATAGAGAAATCAAGTCCTGTTTAGAAAAAGTGTGAACCCTCTATAAATGATTAATGTTATTCAGAAGTGGTTCAGAAAATGGGGGTACACTCAGAGGGGAAAAAAACAAAAAACTAGCTACTATGCTTTTCCCACTGAGATGCTGTTCCTTTCTGCAACTCAGCTAGCAAAGACCGTTGTGACCTCATGATAGTTGTCTCAATTGCTGCTCCTCTGCTCACTCACCAATACTGAAAATTATATGAATACATACAAATTTACTTCAGAATGAAAATATCTAATGCAAACTACAGAAATTGAAATTCAGATTTTATGCAGGTTATAAAAGTGAAGATCCCCAGAGATTAATTTGGGAGAACAATTCCCACCCCTCCCAAACATACATAATAGAGGAAAAAAGACGTTAGATGATTCATGATTATTATCCCATCAGGAGACTAAGGGAGTAAGACCCCCTCCCATTCCCTTTTCCATCTCTCAGTGTGAAAAAGATAAAACACATTCTGCAGAATACTATACAGCCTGTATTAGTTATTCAAAATTTATTATAAAGGATCAAACCTTTGTTTTTGCCCCAGAAAGGCATCTGTAGTCCTGCTTAAACCACCCGCTGAAACAAGAAAGTCTCCCTGTTATTTAAATACTTCCTCCATTTTATCCTCACTTTTCTCTGCTTTTAGTGATTTTCTCACCTACCCCCTATACTCCATCTGTGAATCTATAACCTACTTGACCTAGTGTAAAGTAGATTTTGATGTTGGGCTACACTGAGACCTCCAATAGAGCAGCCACATGTGCATGTAGTTAAATTAATTAGTTTTTCTTTAGAACTATAAACAAGAATGAAGAATTGCGTGCTGTGATAAACTTTCATAGCTGAAAAGCCTATTACATAAAGTTGTGAAGAACTAATTAGTGTCTCTTTCATGTTTGGGCTAAAATGATACACTGGAGAGCAATTGGAGCGTTAAAATCCACACGCTTCTCTGTCTGTTCCAGAACTGTCTCATATATCATACCTATTGGAAAATGAGAATATTGCTCAGTTCTTCCATTGAAAGTTTATTAAATGTTTTATCAGATAGAGAGCAGGCCTGCCATTTAAAAAGACGTAACAGAAATCAAAAAGGAACTAAAGGTTTTCTAGTAATAAAGGCACACTCAAACAATGTGGAACACTGAAGCAATTAAAATACCTTTAATGTGTTTTTTGATTTTTAGTTTGATCAACAGCTTGGGCATAAGCATTATGTGGGCACCTCAGAAAACATGGCATTATGCTATTAATTAACTGCCATTAATCTTGTAGTCTGCAGCTCTATGGACACTTATCTGGGTTACTCCACTAATCTGAGTGGCACTTTGATCTATGGTCTTACTAAGTGTGCAAATGGGGTGCCACCCACCCAGCTCCCAAATGCAACTTTAAGGGGAGAAATCCATATACATGTTAGGCTTTGTAGGAAAGACTGAGTGATTAACTGAGGAGGAAGCTAAAGGACAATGCCAGTCCATGAACTGGTTATAAGGAATGAGGTGGGATGATTGGAGGTTGTCTGATGCTTGGTGAAGAGGGAGTGGTCCATGTGCCTTAAAAGACTACCCGAAATTACTTCTTTTGGGTGAACATAATCTAAGTGAAGGGTTTTAATACCTATGAAACGGACCAAAGAAATGGTCCTGTAAGTTGAGCAAGCATCTTCTTATAATACTATGAACATTTTCATTTCTGGAGATTTTATTTCATGAGAACAGAAATAGATGAGAAATAGATGAGGACCTTCTTTCCTCTGCTCATGGATCGGCCCAGAAAAGTGGAACTATTCCAAAATTTCCAAAAAAGCATTCATTCAAATCAGCAGAAAACATTTTAATGATTCCATGTGTTGGACATAGTTTCGAAGAAATGCTACTTGCAAAATTCCAAATAGGGAAGAATAAGACAAAAAGCCCTTTGGATTGTACAAGGTTGTCTTAAACTCTATTTTTCCAAAAGGTCGCCCTTCAATTCACCTTCTATTTATGCCAAGCAAAAAGAAAGCAACTAGAGCTGGGAACAAAAGCTTACTTTGGGAACTTTTGAAAAAGACTTTTGCCCTTTGATTTAGAATATTGCAAGGGGAGGAGAGATTTTCTCCTATCTACATAGCAGCTCAATTGATGTGACATGGTTCCGTTGACCTACTGAAACACTAAATAAACAAATGGACTAATCCACTGGGTACAAAAAGAGTTTTACTGATCCTAGTGTTGCCACTGCATTGCCATCAAGGATACTGTTCATTTATTTGTGTCACAAATATTTAAAAAAGTTCCTTGAATGCTTCTCTTTCCTTTGTATATATTTTTTGATCAGCTATAAAACAACTAGACCAGAAACAGAGAACTGGGTTAAATAAAGGCCAATTTATTTGACATAAATTAAGCTACACTGGCCTGGAAAGAGAACAAATGGAGGGAGCAACCTGATGCATGTCCAGCTGAGGCCAGATGTCACCCCGTGACTATCTCCTTAGCATTCCTTGGAGTGAAACACCTTAGCCTCACAGACAATCCAAGTGACTTTGGTTGCTCCCAAGCCTGACATAATTGGAAGGTACCAGACTACTCTGGTCTCTATTATGGAGACCATCAAATACTTACCGTCCTGTACAGTGTTTTTCACCTCACATGTTCAGGTAAGCACTATTTTATTTCTACTACAGGCATTTCTGATACACTCTGACTTACTTTCTTAAGATCTCTGCTTTTAACATTTTAGGATATAGAATATAGAACTTCTGTGCAATATTATTTTGTAATAGCAGAATAAACCAGGGACTTACATCTTTTATGTGCAGAATCTTGCTTAAAGTTTCAATAATTTTAACAAACTAGGCCTAGGCGTAGACTTCAGGGACATGTATAGATTGCACCAGCGTCAGTTTACCTCTTCACCCACCTGTCTAGGTACACAGGCAGAAATTATGTCTACTGGACCAAAAGAGACTTTTTATCTTAACTGTAATTTTACAACTATACAAAACCAGTTTGTTTGAACACCATTCTCATCTTATTTACTAGATGCTGCTAAATTCTCCTAGAAATTATTGTACACTATTGTGCACAAATTATTATGCACTATTGTGCATAGTCCCAGATCTGAATTAGAATCATCAGCAAAGACCATGCCAAAAAATTAAAACCAAAAACCCTAATCTCCACTACTGAGGAAAGAAAGCTTCTAAATTTATAAAATATTCAATACAAATGTAAAGGAGCAGATCAAATAAATAAATGTAAACCAAGCATTCTTGAATGACAAAACAGAAAGTCAGTGTATAAGAGATTAACATCCATTAAGAATTAAATATGATTCATTATTTATGCATTCATTGGACAATACTTTTTAGCAGACATGCTTGCAACACACATTAAAGTCCTAGGAGAAAAGTAGGTTTTATAGTCTTTAGTTAGGATTTGTTCAGCTAAATAATCAGTGCAATCCTCCTCTCTAGATCCACTGGGTGTAACAGGTTATGATACTGTAGAGGAAACTGTGTTAATGATGTGTGCATATTTACACAAAGAGTAGCATGGACACAAACTTATCACACATGGTCTTTTCAGGTAACAGTAGGAAGATTCTGAAATGGAGCATTCTGAGAATGAGGTAGCTGTGGCTTTGGTTCTCCAGTGAGGCCTCAGAATTTATTCACTCACCTGTACCTCAGGATGGCATATATTTTCCACATCTACTAAATTAAGAAGAGGGACAGAAAAAATGCACACCTTCCCTGCAAACCTCCCACTTATGTTACACTTATACATATGAATGATTTGTTGGTCAGATTGCTAGATTGTTAGTTGAAACCAACAGCACAAAACAGCCAAAACTCTTTTTGCCCCATTACTTTTAGTTAAGTTTAAATCCTCACTAACATTAGCAAGATAGGTAGAAAATCTTTGCTTTATACCTGCTCTTTCTCTGTATGTATGTTACCTAAACTAATTTTCAGTAATAATTGGATTTATTCCATAGGTTTCTATTTCATCATCATTTTAGAGTGCTCCACATACAAGAAGATAACATTCAGGTATAATAAATGGGGAAGTCTAGCCTACAAAAAAGCATTGGTTTGGGCAATTCTGTTAGAAGTACTATGTAAGATGGTTGGTTCTCCCTTTCCAAGTTTGAGGCACATTTGAATCATGCACGATCATCATCATAATCATTCTTAAGCTCTAATTCCAAACCCATTTACTTGAGAATAAGTCCCTGTGAAGCTTTTTTTTTTCAGAAGATAGGTATAGGATTTCATAATAAATTGTTATCTCAGTAATAGTGACTACCTACTACAGCATGATGTAATAGTTTGAATGTTGGACTAGTAGTCTGTTGACCAGGGATTGAATCTCCCCTCACCCATGGAAACCCACTGGGTGACCTTGGGAAACTTAGCCTAAGATGAAGGCAAAAACAAACCCTTCTGAACAACCCTGAAAAGGAAATCCCAAGATAGGCTCACCTTACAGTTGTCGTAAGTTGGAAACTACTTGAAGGCACACAAGAACAGTCTTTCCTTGGCTGTTCTTTTTTGGCCTTTTTGCTCTCTGAATACTCTTCTGAAGAAGTCAACAATGAAGTAACTTGCACTCTTTTTTTACCCAGTCATGAGCAAAGGAAAACTGATTAAAGGCAATGTTTACTGGCATTTAAAAGAGGATACCACTGCATTCAAAGATGTAAAAACATAACCATTTTTTCACCTTCACAGCTATTAATAGGAGCTTGCATTTCTAACCATCAAAGCCAAATGGATGTGTTCTTTATATATTTATTGAAAACTAATCCATTTGAATATTTTTAGATTTAATAACCAGATTGAGCAATACTGAAATTAATGTTTCAGTAGACCAACTTTTATCTCTTTCCATTACTTGTATGTTTAATTTTTTTTTTTTAAGCTAGATTTCTTGGCTGGGTTATTTTAAATTTTCTCTGTGTTCACTCTAGGCAGTGATCCATTGGAAGCTGGGATAACCTAAGGCTCTGAATTTAGAATTTTCTTTCTCTCTCCTTTTCAATCATGGTACCTCTGTTATCATCACTCCTCCCTTTTTTTTTCTTGCAATCCACTTACCTCTTTGGTTTTACTTCTTCTAGAACAATGAAGTAGGTTGAAGCATCTGACAGGAGATCAATCAGTATTCTGCATTTTCTATAAAACTACTCAATTATTTATTGAGATCTCTTTTGCTCTTCAACTTTTATTTTCCTCTTCAATAATTTTACAGTTAGGTCTCTAATATGATTTACTCCGTAGATTTTTTTCTGCCTGTGGGATTCCAAACTGTCTTTGAAAAAAGTCAGTGTTTCACGGTCTTCGTGAGAAAATTTAAAATAGCCATGCCAAGAAACTCCACAGCTCTTCATATTCACATCTTTGTATCCTTAACTCAGAGAATATCACTCAGGGCCCAAACTGTGATAGAGTGATGTGGGGTGGGCAATACTTCATTATCAATGGACACCCAGAAAACCTAGAATTGAGTATTGGGCTTACAGATGACTTATTTTATGTTCTTACAATGCACAAAATCTCTGGACCAATGTGGTAGAGATTTTGCTCTGTTTTTGCACAAGGGTTCCACGATTGATTGTCTGTCTGATTGATTTGGGTATTTTTTTTTCAAAAGAATTCCATACACAGGAAATTATTTTTGGCAGACAGAAAATCTGTCCTGCCTCCAATCACTAGATGAGAAAAGAAATGAAAGAAATAACCAAATGGGTGATCATGGGTAAAGGGAATCCTTTACACAAATAACAGCTAAGGAGACAAAAAAAAAAAAAAGAATAGAAAATGAATAAAACATTTCCAATAAGTTTTATGAGTATGTGTGTCAGGACTCCAGACCCATTAAGAATATCAATTCCATTCCCACAACTGAAGCTGTAAGGATGACACATCCATACACAACTAAGCGAGAAATGAGAATGTGGACAGGGAGAAGGCCATATTGTAAGGCATGACAAGAACTTTTATGTCTTCCATTCTTTCTTCTCTTACTCAAGTTATGTAAAATACTCGGGTACGTCAGAAGAAACAAAGTCTTCAGCTCAAGCTACTGAAATATTGAAAAACCACAATGGCTCAGTTGTCAAAGTCTTATTGTTAACACACTTTTGTACACACAGGTGAAGTTGTTAGGGACTGGTTTCATGCTGCTTTAGCTAACAAATGCTTCCACTCTGGGAAACTCAATACACACATATACATAAAATACTTCCCCTCACAAAAATGCTGAAGTACAGCAGATATTACTCTTAAGGACTGTAGAAAAAAAAATCTAGCTACCAAGTTTGTTGAAGGGCATGGAGAGAAGTGGCAAATAATGAATTAGAGTAACCCTTTTTACATAAGAGGGAAGAGAAGGAAGGAAAAAATACCTAGAAACCTCCAGCCGCAAGACATTAAGGTCAGACGAGCTTGTCATGTAAGCTAATGGAAAATTCCACTGAGGTGAGCAAAACAAGTATCTAGTGAAAAACAAGACATTCTATCTGGTTTTGGTCCTTTAGATAAAATGAATACACATCTCAGGTATGTTCTGCAAAACTGAGATATAGAAATTTGAATGATATGTGCAAATGAAGAACAAGATTGACACTCCTAGTTTGGAGTAAATGCTGATTTAAGGTTTAGTTAATTTGGATAATAATTGCCATAATCTGACTATTAGTTGTTTCTATGTAGCATTTAAAGATTGCTATATAAGCTTCATTTTGTACTCTTTTTTATGGTGTGGCTCTTGATTTCAAAAGTGTCTACCCAATGATGCATCTTTAATTTAAATTAAACTGATGTCTTCAGTTTTTGAACACTGCTATCTTCAGCCTTTGAATTCCACCCTTAGAAATCTGTTGGCATGATCTTTCCATCACAAGCAACAGGGCATAAAGTACCAGAAGCCCTAAAATGTAGATAGGCTCCCATAATGCATTAGTAAAGGAAAAAAGAACCCTGGCTGCCTTTGGTATTATTATCTTTATTTTTATTTGTACCCCACTTTTCTCCCCTTAGGGGAGTGATCACCAGACACTCTATTCCATCCAATGCCATCTGATTCTCGTGATTCACTTTTCCTTACAAAACAGGCTCCAAGCCTAGAGACCATCAAGCAGGAATAGTGGAAAGCTAGCCTGACAGGTGCAGAATGAAAAACCACCTAGATCTGAGATGAGCAACTTTTGGTTCAGGAGAGCACACTGACCTCCACTGAACTCACCAAGGGGTTTACATTGCCCCTCCTTTCTTCTAGGAGTGTAATTCAGCTTAAAAGCTAATTCTGTTCTCCCTGTGTGCTTGCTTTAAAAGTTAACAGTGTTGTTGTTTTTTTCCAGTGTCTTGCTGCATATAGTCAGTGATGTGGCAGTTAACGCAGTGGAATGGCTGTGGCTCATGCTAGTGACACGTGTTACACACCCTTAAAACAAGTGATAGTATACTTTATCACTGTCACTCACAGTGAGTATTTCCCATATGAGACCCAAAGTGGCTCACACCATATATTAAAATGATCAGCTAAAAACAATCTGGAATACAAAAACTTAAAAGCATTAAATACATCCTTCTTAAAGAAAACATTAATTAAAAAAATGATTAAAAACATTTGGCTATCTTTTCTTTTTACCCCTCTGGGTCTCTATGCAGTGCCATTACATTATAGCATTTTATGCAGAGGAAGTCTCTTTCTGCTTGTCTGCTGTTGGTAGATTGTTATATGAGCACTTTACTGGGTGATATCATGGTGACATTCTGATGTACTGGTGCCTTCAAGACATAACTAACATGGCCTTTGTTGTTGTGTGCCTTCAAGTCATTTATGACTTATGGTAACCCTCAGATGAACCTATCATGGGATTTTAATGGCATAATTTGTTCAGAGGGGTTTGGCATTGCCTTCTTCCGAGGTTGAGAAATCATGACTTGCTCAAGGTCACCCAATAGATTTCCATGGCTGAGTGAGGATTCAAATCCTGGTTTCTGTGTTTTGTAGTCCAGCACTCAGCCCTCTAAAGCATGCTGGTATACTTAGTGCATTTCATATCCTTGGTGGATAGGGGAAGCACTTCCAGGGATACTAGGTGAGTGGCTGATGGTGTTAATGCCTTAGCTTTTGACAGCTATTGTCCTGTTGACACTGCCTCCCTCACATCATGTCAATGTGATATGCTATTCCAGAATTCTCCCTAGCATAATGGATTCTCAGCATTTTGAAATCAGAATTTCTTTTCCCTACCTATGCCATTTAAATACAGCTAGATCCATGTGTAGCTTTACATCTTCTAGACTGTGCACCTGAAAATTAAGGCATGACTTTAGAAAATTAAATGTATACAGCACATACATTTCTCAACTGAATAGTTCTCTCTTTCTTATAAGTAAATAACCAGAAAGGGATCCCTACAATAATCTGTTAAAATGCCATGGAGATGAGGATTAACCTGTTCACCATCTTGGGGAAAAAGAAAACTATTAACAAGTACCTTTGTTGTTGTCCATTCCTCCAACTGCATACAGGGTCCCAACTGTGGATTTTCTTGGCTTAGTCCTTGGGCTTTGCATAAGAGTCCGTCTTTCTGGCAAAAGATGATATTTCATGGCTTCCAGAATCAGCTTCTGACATTCCAAGTCATCTTTAAAAAGTGCATGGTTTTCTAGGTCAGCTAAAATCTGTAAATCATATGAGTTGCAATTTAGTAATGGCATTCCAATTTGTTATATTCCAATTGCCAAAGTCCTCTGCATATACAAAATTCAGTGACATGAATAGGACTTGGGCTGAGAGATGACCTTGAGGAGGGAAGTCTGATAAACAGACATAAATAAAATTCATAAGAATAGCAGCTCAGATTATACAATTAATATCATAACCTGTATCAGGGATCATTTTGGAACAAGTAGTAGTTGAAACAAGTATATGCTTATATTAACTGAAAACTGCATGTTGATTAACAGCCATATTACTTGACTATGAAATTTAAGCATCATCACTTCTAAATCGTATGTTAGAATGATGATCCTAGAGACAACTAATGCTCTTCTATATGAGCAAATCCCAAAATTAAAAACAAAATAGACATTGGACTGGAATGAAAAACAGATCCCCATTTGTTGTTATGTTTTTATGCCATGAAAATTAGGTAAACCAATTTTGGAAGACAGAAACATGTGATTTTCAATTTGCAGTTGACCATCCTTTTGCCTTTCCACAATGAGCTCTGGTAAGTACAATCTCTTCCAAATTGTACATTCCATTGTCAAAAATGAAGGGAGATGATTATGTCCCTGAACATCCCTACATTAACCTTTTAACCTAATTGGAAGTGTAAATCTTTGCTTATTTCAGTCTTGTATGCAAGATTGAAAAAAAATCAGTTGTTGTTTCTACTGGGTAAGAATATAAGGGTTTGGATATGTATTTAATGATATTTTACACTGCTGGACTCCCCTGTGAAAATTTTATTCATGCAAAAAAATGTGCAGAAAATAGTGGGTGTTGCACATCAAAAATGTTAACTGGGATCCTGTTCAGTACAGTGTGCCTTCCTCTTGTATCCCTCTGCCTTCATGAATGTGAGGTGCATCTGTAATGGAGCATAATGCTCATGTTGTTTTACACATATACAGTGGGTGCACACAGTGCTACAGTGGGTGCACTGTATATGCAAAGTTGTAAGTTGGACGTACAACCTTGTAACTTTTGAATTAATATTCATGGTCGTTGTACAAGTGTAATGACTAACAGTACCTTCCAAAGTCACCTTAAAAGCCCAGTAGTACCACAAACAGTAATTTCTAAGGTGCTAGGAAGGGCAGTCTGTGAAAAAATGGATACTGTTTCTTCCAACAGTGAGGCACTTGCCAACAAGCAGTTGTGACAGAACCCCAAAAATTCCTGTCAGGTTACCTGTGAGAAAGAATCTTGCTGCTGGAAGAGGGAGGGAAATTTCCTCATCTACCACTCTGCACACCAATACCTTAGAAATCTCTATGTTGGTAGCACTGCATTCCTTCTAAGGTGGGCTTTGGGAGGGGCTGCATGGGGTTCTATCATGGTAGTTGCATCTCCTAACACAGGATCTCAGCCATTTAGTGCAAAAACCACTCGTGTGTGTGTGTGCGGTTAGATTCAGGGATGAAAAAATCACATGGCCTTTAACAGTTTTTTTTCAATAGGCAGCTCCCATTGAGGATGATAAAATTTGCAAATATTCTTTACATCCCTCCATCCAATATCTAAATTTGTGTGAAATTTGTGCAAAAATTGTATGAAATTGTATTTGGCTATCAAGTTTTGATCATTGTCTGAAGTGTTATAGCCCAGACACAGGTTTACTTCTGTAATATCTGGACTTTCCAATTAATTATCGGAAATTTGATTTGAGCTGAATGAGTGTCTAGTAATGGAATATTCTGCTGAAGCTGAGATAAACCATAAAGTAGCCTGCCCTATGTTTTGAAAAAGTCGGTCTCCAATGTTCAAATGAGACTGTGTCAGGCACAGCCAACTCCCTTCTTCAGCCAGCCATCCTAGCATGTAAAAAGCCCAAGAATATGGTGGATTAGATGTTGGAATGTGGGATTTCCAAAGAACCCTAGTTTAGAAGTGAGATTTACATGCTATGAATGCCATTTGCATTCTGCAAGTGTAGTTACATTCCAGCAGAAATTGGCTTCCCCCAAGTAATTTGTTATAAATTATGGAATAAGGCATTAAAACAAAAAGCTAGGGAAAATGGGGTCATTGCAATGTTTCTATGTGCCAGCTGGGATGGAAGCTCTACCATTGTGCATAACAGCATAAAGAGCTGTAGAAGAAAGAAGAAAATGGATCATTGATGATATGTATCTAGAAGAGATTATATGACAGATCCTGACCAGGTTCTTGTGGAAGCAGGAGGGATGAAAACAAAGTGAAAATGTTTTGCTGGGATGAGTTTCCAAGTTAAGGAGTAATGGAATAAGACCTGGGGTACTAGATAGGGAATGTATTACGAGAATTGAGATTTGTTTATTCTTTCTTCTAAGTTGCTTTTCAAGATGTTAATGTTTTCTTGTTATTATACCATGATTTTACTGCTGATTTTGATATTTTTATCATATAACTGTTGTTTTATACTGGTTTGTTATACACTACTGTATAAAATCCAGTCCCTCAACTGCCCTTTGGATTCCTTGATTCATGGAGGTCTCACACATGAGGATTCAGATTTACTAACCTATTTTACAAGGCTACAGCATCAGTTAACTACAGCCCACCAGTCCACATTATAAGCTCATGAGATGAGGCAAATATAGTCCATGACATCCTGAACAACCCCTTGCTTACAGAGGCCTAGAAGCCTTTTTGGAATATCCATAGGCCCAGGAGCTCTGCTTATCAATCACATTTGTTCCTGCTGCCCTTCATAGTCCATTTCCACACTGTTACAGTGCTATTATTACACTTTCAACATCCTATTGAATTCTGGGGTTTGCAGTTTGAGGAGGGGTATTTAGAATTCTCAGCCAGCTGGAGAACTCTGGAATCCCACAGGATGTTGAAAGTGGAATAATAACACTATAACAGTGTAGTGTGGAAATGGCCTTAGAGGACTTTAATTTGTGATATCCAACATGAACAGGAAGACTGAGAAACCCCTTCCTAGACTTTGTTGTAATCTAGCAGGCAAGCTGAAGCACATCTGAACAATCCTCTGGGGAGTAACTAGCTTCCTCATTCACTATCAGGCTTGCCTGGGAGAAGTGGAAACTCTGAAATCTCCTGCCTGCTCTTCATGGGTTCTGTAGAGTTACGGAACTTTTCTCCAGCAGAGCCCTCCACATGTGCCACATGTGCCAGAAGTCCTGCAGTAGTAGTAGTAGTAGAACATACCACAAAGTTCCCTTTCTCCCCTTGTCTGTTGTACAGCAAATACAACACAGTTGTGCAGCATCTCTGTAACTGCTTTCCTCACACACACAAATGTGGCCAGTTTAAATAATGCACTCTCCATCAACCCAGTGTCACTCTTCTCCTGCTGTTACAGATGCAGTTTCTCCTGGTTGCCAGACTACTGTGGATTCATATGGTATGTGTGCTGATGATATTAACCCTACATGCCATCATTCCCAAGTATGTGCACCAGGCTTCTGCACTGGAATGGGAGTAGCTGTGCCATGTGACTCCCCACCATGAAATCTTAACAGTGTTTTATAGTAGAAGTGTCTTACAATCTATTTCATTTCTTTGTAAACACTCTTTCGATGTAGATTTTATTTATTTTTCTTTTCATCATTTTTTTATTTTTACCTTTCTTTAAGGCATTCTGGATGGAATACATAATGCCTCACTAAGCCATTTATTCTCATAGCAAAATCTGTAAGGTGATAAGGCTGAAACAGTGACTAGCTTACAGTCACTCACTATTGTTATGATTATATAGTAATTTAATGTGGGTTTCTATAATCCAAAGTTAACAGTTTCTATCTCTCATTCCACCTTGCCCAATACGGAGATGTTGAGTGAAAGCTTAAGTCCAGCCAATGAATTCTCAACTGAACAGAGCTTTGAACTTTGATTTATCAAACTCATGTCCCTAATACTTCATATTAAGTTCAGTATGGCACATGAAACGCTTCATCTTTAAGAAACAGGCTGAGAGGAATTCAGTCTGATACTTCTCAAAGACAGATAATTGGAATTAATGTTCATTCCTAAAATAAGCAATTTTAACATTAAGAGCAACAACAGAAACATGTTCTTGGAAGAATGCATAACTACTTTTACTGTCTTTCTGGGACAGTAAATTTTCTGAGATTTTTTTTTTAAAAAAATATTGCTGCTGCCAATGCAATAAAAATCTCCCATATAGTAAATTAACCAATACCATTGGTTCAATAAGCCAGCAAAGCAAATATTAGGCTCCTGCCTCTACTCATTTCATCTTCCCAAAGAATTACAAGAAATAACTAAAATTTAATTAGCTTGTGCCCTAGCAATATCATAAAGTTCCCTACCATGTTACATATCCTGAAGGGAATCCAGCTAGCGGCTTGTTCACGGCTAAATAATACAACAGCCTATCTCTATGTATCTCTGACAGTATTTCAGTCAAGGGAAAACAGTATTTTGGTCTTCCTCTCACTAATACCTTAGACAACATATACATGTCTAGACATCACAGTAATTCTTGCCACACTTAGCTGATTTCATGGAGCAGGAAACACACCACCTCAATACCAAAACATGGGAAAGTTGTCCTATGGCTCTTTCAGGTCAGTGAAAAGAAGAAAGAGCTCTTGCAAGAATGTCCCTACTGCCAGTTGCTGCCAGTTGCTCCCACATCCCATCTTCCAGAGTAGCAGCAAGGATGAGTTAGTGGTATTAAACCATACACATTCCATGGGATATTTTTTGTTCTAATATATCCCAGAAATTGAGGAAAAACTCTCCAGGAGGGAACAAAATGTTGCTCCTGATGCCAGGAATTGCCATAAAATAGTCCGGGGGGCAGGTGTCTGTGTGAGAGAGAGAGAAAGAAAGAAAGAGAGACTACAGCACCAAATACTACAACCATCACCAATGTTTATTTTCTCTGGATGAGCCCTTAGATGTTTCTATCCAGAAAAGGAGAAACATCAAGTTGCCTTTTTCCACTCACAGCCACACATTCACCATGTGTACATTCAACCTTAGTAATCACTCATTCAGTTTCCATATAGAAAAGACAAGCAGAATTTCTACCTAATCCTATATCCAATTTATCAATATTATACAGACCAGGAAAGGTCTCAACTGGGATCATGTGAAGTTTGATCCAAGGAAGTGGTGAAATTTAAAAATCTCCAAATTGTTCAAAAATATTGGTAGCAATCTTTCCCTTCTTTCTGCCTGTTTCCTGAGCCTTCAAGCATCTTCTCCACCTTCTTCTTTCCTCCCTCTCTCTCTCTCTCTCTTAATAAGATTTACTCACTCCAACCAGTGGGAGCAAAGCAGTTCACAGGAAAAATTATCTCTAGAACCTACCCTTTTTAATGTTAGCTGCTGGGGCAGGAGGATACACTTATTTTTAGACCATGAGATTTACTCAGAAACAAGCCAAGATATTATGAGCTTATTTGTTTGGGAATTGCTCATTTCTGAATAAACCTAATGTGAGCACAGCTCACTCCTCTCTACTCAATGATCCTTAGCAATGGGAATAAAAGATTTGACATGCTGGCTCACATCGAGAATCCACCCACCTCACCATTCATTCTTTCAAGATTTACCTGCTAAATGGCTTAAAGAAGCAGACAAGCATCTTTTCACAATAACAGCTATTTCTTGCTGTTCATCCTCAGTGGTATGACATTTCTGAAAAGAGAGGCTGAATTTTTTTTATAGCTAGGAGTTAACAATGAATTTCATCCAATCATAATTTTAAAAATCCAAGCATACCAGTAACCATGACAACATCTAAAGAGACTCCAAGCCATGCACAATTCTTCTGGGACTTCAGTTGTGGCAATATGAACTTCTAGTGGTGTTTGTCCCATATGTTCAAAACTTGAAACTCCAATTGAAAAATGGTGTGCTGTCATGAACAGGTGCGGTGAGATTAGAGCACTTATATAATCATTTCAAGTACTGTAACCTCTTTCAGGAGCAGTGCATACCATAACAAGATATAGGCCGACAGATGAGGATGCAGATAACGATTCAAATGTTAATTGCAAAATTGAAGCAGCTCAATTTGTCTGTCTTAGAAGAAGAAGGTACCTTCACAGGGAGACAGTACTAACTTAAATAAACCTTTTGGTAGGTAACAAAGAAAAAAAGTGCAGCTGGTGACAATTCCTGAGCTAAATAAATCTGTATGTGCCATAGATGTAACATTTGCAGTGCATATACAGTTTTTTACCCTGTGAACACGGAATATAAACACACCTAGCTTGATAGATTATATTTCCATAATATAAAGAAAAAAATATATGAAATCAGATATCGCAATTCATGGTAAGGTAGATCTGGAATATATCCCCATTTCAACAGAAAAGTAGTATCTCTTTATATATATATATTTTTTAAAAGGCAAGGAATGGGTATTGTTTGCAGCTCCATGTGGAGAGTGTACAATGAGAAATTAGCATTTTCTGCTATGCAATAAGTGAAACATCATAAGCAAATAAACTCATCAAGGAAATGGAATTGGCTGCTGTTTAGTATCCACCTGTGAAAAATCATGGATTGTTTGTACAATATATAGAATGGCCTTTATGTTCAACTCAAAGACAGGTGTTATTTTCAAGCCAACTGTGTGGACATCAACCCCAGGCAGCTAACTAGGGGTGCAGAAAAGCAAAAGGAAATATGAAGTCAACCAAGGTAGCACCAGAAAAATGATGATTCTTCTGTTTTTTTGTTACTGGTCTCCAAGAAAACTCTAGTCTTCCCAGTTCCAGATGCAGCGACATATCCTGAGGTGAAGACAGGGGTAGAGACTGTATACACCACAAACTGCAGTGTCTATGGGTAAAGCGTTATCAGAAACGAACTGATATTTCCAGTGGGACCTAGTGCTTTCCATGTTAATGAGAGCATGAATCTAGTCTGAATTTTCATTTCATTTAATGTAGAGGTGTTATTCTTTGCTACTTTTCTTCCTGAAGGAAGCAATGAACAATTTTAGCAATATTATTCTCACTAAAAGTCTTCAAAATCTGTTCAATTTTTGCATACTATTTACCATTCAAGACTTGCCATTTGAGACTCTGTATAAAAAATGCACACATTCCGTGAGAAGACAGCCTTTTCTGCACAGAAAAAGGCTGCATGTTATGAACAGAATATAATATGCCAATATATTATTTCTGCATAGAACTGTTATCTTCCAAGCATAAACAACCATGTGCAAATTTTTGCAATTCCTTAATTGCGAAGATACTCATCAGTCTAGGATTCTTCTCTCCACAGTTCCTTAACACCTGAGAAATAGCTTTTTGGGTTTTTTTTTTACCATTTCTTGAAAATTGTCAAATATTCTTCCCACCCTTACTTTAAAAGAACTGTCCAAGATGTTCAGTCCTATTCCTAAGGTAACTATTAATGTATCACTTCTTTAGAGTTCCTAAAAAAACAAACAAAATGGATTTGTCACCCCAATAATATGGAAGCAACCAGATAGCATTGAATATTTTAGAGCCTAGTGGGTGCAGTGGATCCCAGTGTAGAGATTTTTTAAAGCACACACATATTAAGAAGAATGCAGTACAAAAAATGTTATTTGCCAGATATTACTAAATCATACACGTGCATACATACACACATACACATATAAACATAAAGAGAATAATTGGAATCTTTTCATTTTTATAGTATCATTCTGCTTATTATTCAAAAACTGAATAAAGCAATGCAACTTTTCCTGAAACTGAACAATTAATCTGCAATTTCCCTCCTATGGAAAACCTATACAGTGTCACAAATACATTGCTTCAGACATTATAAAATCATGTCTCCAAAAATGGAATTTATGATCAAAGCTCAAGTGATGATCAGGGTATGAACAGCTAAACTGTTAATCTCTTTCAAATATAGTCTTTAATATGATACAAAGGTAATACTAAAAATGAGAAGGGTAAATGCTGCCCTGTGGTATTTTGTTTAAGCCTTACAATATCCCTGTCATATACTTCCAAAATACTTGCAGAGATTAACAATTCCACTGTATCTGTGCGGTCCACTCACCTGAGAACATTGCGAACAGCCTATTAACTGTTCTATTTATTCTCCAAAGTCCTATTAGTATAAAATACCAATTACTGATCATTTTGTAGTTATTTTCTGTGAACTGTGAATTTAACAAGTAGGGAAGGAATTCATTGCTGTACAAATACAAGATCAGGGAAGAAACAGCTCTCAGAAGTGCCTAAACTTATTAAGGCCTGATACATTTTAAAAAACAAATTGGTTGCCATAATAAGAAAACTAAGGAGTTTAATTTTACAGTTTGCTAAATGTCTCCAAGGAAGAAAATGTGTTTTCCAAAAAGTGTCAGACTTTAATAAATACAGGCATTTCTAAGAATGGTTATCTCCCCTGGTCAATTGCTGCATACAGGGCCCTTCACTTGTAGTTTTTACTACATAAGAATAGTGACTTTGAGTTAGGTTGTTCCACAAATCCTACTCCTATTAGAGTTCATACAATTTTTTGTGCCTCAGCTATCTTGATGAGAATGAAGTGATTAGTAGGAGACAATATGGCTTTGTCAAAAAAACAAAAACAAAAAAAACCCTGCCTAACTAACCAACCAACCATATATGTGTGTGTATGTTTACACACACACACACACACACACACACACACACAAAAATATATATATATGAATGATTAGGTCTCTAGTTTAATGGATGTCATTTATCTGTATTTCAGCAAAGCATTAGATAGGGTCCCCCATGATACTGTGATTAGCAAACTAACTTTTCTGGCCTTTAGCCAAAAATGGTGCGTGATCGCATATCACTCAGGGGCCCCACACACACTTACTGTACATGCAGAGCCTCCGAAGCCACAGCCCTCACACTTCCTCCCTCAGCACAGCCTGGGAAAACACCTGGCTGCGCTGCAGAAGGAAGAGGCAAAGCTCTCATGTTGCCTGCCGGCCAGCGGGTAACTCCTGCAGAGCAAGAGCCTCACGGAAGAGGCTGCTCGCGTGATCCTCGCGTGACTGTGCCGGATGCAGGTAAGTGAGGAAAGGGCCTGGGTCTAATGGTTTTAAGTCGCAGGTGGGTAGATTTTGATTGAACATTAGAAGGAACTTCCTGACAATGACAGTGGTTTGGCAATGGAAGCTGGAGAGGTGATGAGGTCTCCTTCTCTGGATCTCTTCAAAAAGTGTCTGGTCAGCTACCTGCTGAAGATGCACTTAACAGAGATCCTTCAGTGAGCAGGGGATTGAACCTGATAGGGCCTTTTCAAACTATGATTCTATGAAGTTTCAGTACAATATTATCCAGTTTGTAAATAAGTCATTTCTCAATTAATTAATTTTAAAGAAGATTCGAACACATGTCCACATGCCCTGCTTTGTTCTACAAGGTTTCAAATAACTGATTTTAAAAATAGGAGATTGTGATGATATGTGCCTTAGCCTATTGAAATTTTTTAAAATGTATTGAAATGCTTGAACAATTATTTATTATTGTAAACTATCCTGAGATAAGTGGATGATAGGTTGCTGAAAACATTTTTTAAATATTCATAAAAAATATTTAAGTTATTCAAGTATCTAAATAGCTTGGAGCTAAATCCTCCATTGCATTACCAGAAGTCTGTTAGCATGATGAGGGTTTTCTCTGGAATCCAGCCTGATCATTACACTTTAAAAAAAAGGTATCTAATATCTCCTTGTGCAACCATGGGAGCCTCAACTGAAAGGGGGAAGACAATCCCACATAACTACCTTACTGAGCAAAGTGTGCTATTGCCTCATTCTCTGTACTCATTTAGTGCAGCTTTTTCTCACTTGAGCTGAGGTGTTGCCTAAAATCGTGGATGCCTTTATCCTCCTGTGATCCCACTTTCCTACACTGGTGAGGTTTTTGTTTTGTGTTTTGTGTTTTTTCCCCCTCTACTGTATCTTGACTCAAATCCCCACAACTCTCTATGAACTTGGAAATCTGTTCTACTATGTTTCTTAGTTCTTTTGGGCAAATATTGAGTAGTGGGCAGCTACAGGGACAGCAGAGAATCATACCCCCATCCCAATTCTGCTTATGGAAGCAGTTCTGTTAGTAGAATGAATTTATCTCTTTGCACTTCTAAAGCCACTATGAAATATTAATGATGCCAAGAGACAGATAAAGCAGGTGCTAACCAAGCTTTATACTTATTCTCATCCTTAATAACTGAATCTCTAATCTGTTCTTTTTTTTAAAAAAAAAAATCCTCAATCATTTTTTTTCAAATATGGCCAGGTGGGCTAATGGCTAATTACGTCCATTTTGTTCCACTTCCTACTGAGAAATGATGCTGGAGGTATCAAAGCATCGACCCATTGTTGTCAGGCCATCTGCATGGTAACTTTTCATGGTATTAGTGACACATAATCCTCATGACAAAATACTATGCTGAGATGTTTTACTCACTATAAATGGGATTTCTAAAGCCTGAACAACAGTAATGTTCGTGTGCAGTGTAACCTCTTTTAATAAATTATCAAAGACAAAGAAAGAATAACATTTCTACATTTGGGCAATATTCCTGTCCTAATAGCAGAAGTTCCTCCATTACTCTCCTCTCCCCTCCTCTCCCATTTTATCCTATCCAAGATAATTTGTCTTTGTCTCACTTGTTTTAAGTTAGAATTATCTTCTTTATAAATGATCAAATTGATGATAGGTAAGTTTTGTAAGTTTTCTCATATTGTGTTTGCATGTGCCTTCAAGTTGCCTGTGGACTTACACAACCCCATGGATTTTTCATAGGGTTTTCTTAAGCAAGGAATGCTCAGAGCTGATTTTGCGAGTTCCTTTCTCTGAAATACAGCCTATAGCACCTGGTGTTCACTGGCAGTCTCCCATCCAAGTACTAAACAAGGCTGACCCTGCTTAGCTTCCAATATCAGACCTCAATACATAGCCTCACATTTTAGGCACTTTAAGAGGAGTTCCGACGGATTAGACCCAAGTCCTTTCTGGTCCAGCACGCTGTTCATGTGCCAGGCAGCTAGATGCCTATGAAATATTCCTAAGTCAGACAGGAAGGCAACAGCACTCTTTTCCTTGTCTTTTTTTTAAAAATAACTTTTTAACTCAGAATTTATAAAAATGAAATTGAAAAACAAAAAGAAAAGCTATAGAATACTGAGATATAATAAAATAAAAAACAAAAAAGGGCAGGGAAAAAAAACAGGAAAAGAAAAGGAAAAAGTGACTTCCTTCTGGCAATTGTATACACATACATACTTGTCTCCCCCAAATCACAACATATTCCCTTCTTTTGATAGCCTATTCTTTCTAATCATCAAAAACAACATTTACCAAGTCATTTTTTCCCCACAAAAATGTATGTAAGGGGTTCAAGAAATGTCACTAAATACCATTCTCTAATCAAGCTGGACACTTTGTATGTTTTGACTAAATCTGTCAGTGTCCCCTTGTCTTTTCTGCTAACTGATATTCATAATCCCAGTGCTTCTGATACTGAAGGTAACACATTAGTTATCATAACCCATTAGCATTAAAGACCGTAAGTATATCAAAATTATATCAGACACCATTATGATAAAAACATCCTGAGATTTCTAGTATGGCGAGGCACTTAGAATTCTTTGCTGTAGTGCTGTAGTTCATAGTGGCACATTACAGCTCTCTAGCAGAAAATTCTAAGTACTTCACTACATTACAAATCTCAGGATACCACAAGATAAATAGTATCAGACTACTCTCAACGTCTAGCATAAATGTAGCCCATGCTGTAAATTTTAATTTAATTCCAACCTTGGAATTAAGAATTTTCTAGCTAAAAATGCCACAGACTTGCTATGTGGGAGAATTTAGAAAACAGTAAGTGTATCCATATCTCATAGTTATATCAGCTTGATACCACTTTAACTCTCATCATTCCATCCAATGAAATTTTGAGATTTGTACTTTGGTGAATTCTCTGCCAGACAGCTCAAGTGCTGTAATTCAGGAGAATGAACTTAGCAAGTACGAAGTTCAGGATTCCAAAGGACAGAGCCATGACAGTTTAAACTGCACTGCACTCTTTACAAAGCTAACAATCTATCATTACAAAGCTAACAGTAATCTATCAGAACGAAAACAAAAAAATAAAAAGTAAAGTTAGGATCAACAAAGAGGACAATAATAAACTGAACTAAAGGGAAGTAGGGAAATAAAATAATAAACAGCTGTATTATATATTATATTTTGATTCAGGCAGGGGCTTAGGGCAGCCTCTTCTAGCTCCCTCAGTGTTTAGGTCTTGCTGAGCAGGCTAGAAGAGCTTGAAGATCACAGTTAGTTCTTCGGTAGGTCAATAAACACTCAAAGGTGCTGTCCATTGGCTTTATTAATGATGAATAATTTATTAAATAATTTGTTTTATGAACCAACTTGATTGTAATTCTAAACATGTCTAAATTTGATCTAGCTGTGAAAAACTGTTAACTAAGTCTGGGTAATCAAATGTAAGTACACATTTCTTTAGATGAGGAGAGATTCGTTTTAAGATTCTAAATCCCAGTCACTGCAACCACACATTCAGACTGTTCATAGTCTTGCTTTT
This sequence comes from Iguana delicatissima, assembly GCA_948472985.1. NCBI lineage: Eukaryota > Metazoa > Chordata > Lepidosauria > Squamata > Iguanidae > Iguana > Iguana delicatissima. The sequence continues at coordinate 241,880 of CAOKZL010001677.1, read as the reverse complement.
CCCCCACAGTCTTGGTGGGACCCCATTTAGCAGTGGAAACATTTCAAATACTACCTGATCTGAAAGTAAAATTGAATTCCTCCTAAATTCCAAGTTCTTTTGACTAATTCACTTTGGCTTTAAAGTTCTGGTGACCTGTAATTCTTCAAGGCGGAGGGTTCAGTATCACTTAATTACCTTAGAGAAAGTCTGATGGAAAATGTCTAGGAAGGTGTACTATATTAATCAGCTGATCTGATTAATCTCCAGTAACATACAGTTTATTGTAACATTCTCCAAAGTGTCACACATGTTCCCAGGATCTTTGTAAGCAGCAGGCATTGTCCAGCCATAATATTAATAAGGTACAGAAATCAAGACAGTCTTTGTTTCAGAATGGTCTAAGGCATCATACAACCATGTTTTTATATTACAAACCTAGGTTTGTCTTTGAACAAAGCACAAATCATTTGCAGCACAGACTGACAGAGAAAGAGACAATTTCAGATTTATTGATATCAAAGTAATTTTTTTAAAAAATAATCCCCCCAAACCGAATGCAAATTAAATAGGCTCCTTGTAGGAGAATAGGAAGAATATGAAGGAAAATAGCACCCTGCTCTCAGAAGGATAGCATAGCTATGGTCTGAGAAGGAGTAGAAACTGATACAGTGTGATGAACAGAGATAAGAAGAATATCTGATATTCGCATCATCATTAAAAAAGTGTATCTCAATATTTAAGATACTCCACCAAGGAAATGGAGACCTGATTCAACATTCTTTGTTTTGTATTGTTTTTCATTATTATTTTTTTCAGAAAATACATGCAAGATAATCATATGCAATTTTTCTATTCAGGAATATGTGTGCTTATGCAAACTACACAGCTTTTATGCAAGCTGCACAGAATTTATACAGTATGTATAAGCACATGGATTCCTACAAGGGAAAAAATGTACTTTTACTGCATATGTGTTCTGTGAAAACCCCAGTATCAATGTTTTGTGTGCAAAATGCATGTTTCCTGCCCAGGAAAATGATATAAAGTTTTGAGGAAATGGATTTTCCCCAGAAAATCCTCAAATACAAATAATTCTCGAAAATTGTACAGCACCCCTTATAAAGCAGAGAGAAATTTCATGCTTGTGGAGCAGAGAGAAATTGCTGAACTTGTTATTCTATTTATTCATAGTTATGATGAACCACTACTTTGTCTGAACTATGAGTCACCAGTGTTGTCTACTAGCTAGCCTTTAACACAGGTATATCTGGATTTAGAAAATCCAGTACTATGCGTTCCATATTAAAGGACTATGATAATGTCTTCTCTTCTATTCATAGTGTCTTCTAAATATGTTTACATGAAAACAAGGTGGACAGGTTCTATGGCTACTCAGTTTTTCATGCCTTTCAGCTTATATCTGGCAAAAAGAAAAAAAAGAAAACAAGAAAACAACTTGCATCTTGCTAATATTTTCCAACCAGGACAATAAACTTACTTGACCTTGCTTTTCAGGACTTTGGTCTAATCAGCCAATTTATTGGTTATATTGTTTTGAGGTTAATAGGGTTGGTATCTTATTATCTAGGGGAAAATCATTGTTTTAGTACAAGCACTGCAATGCATTCTAAGTGCTTATTTGTTATTCCAATCCATATGAACATCATGACAAAAACCCAGCTTATGATGTTTGCAGAAGTTTGCAGATATCTTCTGTTTTCATTATTTCTATTACAAAATTCACAAAAAAATATAACACAAATAAAGTGCCTGAGTTAATTCCAAGAGTCATCCCAAAGAAACAGAGATACAGGTACATAAAACAAGCAACATAGCTGAAAATGCTGATTTTCTTTACAGTGTCATATTTTCACATTTTGAAGTAATTTTTCCCCAACTTCTTCCAGCACTGAGACAATAGAGCTGAGCAAAAGATGGCACAAAGTGGATTGCGTAGCTACCATGGTAGAAGACTTTTTCCATTCTATTCATTTAAATTTCACTCTTCCGCACATTCCGCACATTTAATTCCTGGCCAATTAAAAACCTAATAATTTTGAGATTGACCCAAGGAACGCTTGTGAAATTGATGCAAATCAAGCATGAAAAATATTCAGCCCACTAAAAAGCCAGATTTAAAAGAAATGGGGGCTATAAAAGAGGGATGTATAAAATTGAACCTTCCAAATATTGCTGGACTGTGACTCCCATCAGCCCAAGCCCGCGCAGCCAATGATGAGGATCTCTAAAATCTTCTCCACTTTGAATCACGTGCTCTGCTTTGCACCTGAAACATCTCAGCCCACATAAACATGATCATGGTGTGTCTGTGCACCATTGCAATATAAGCAAGTACATGAATTAGATAACACAACTACAATTAACCATAAAGATCTAAACTTTAGATTCTAAAGCAAAGATGGGAATCATACTGCTGTCCCCTGCAGCTCTCAGCAGTGCTAGCCAGCATAGTCCAAAGCGTGAGGACTGCTACGAGTTGCTGTCCAACAACATCTGGAAGGCCATTCAATTTCTACCCTGATCTAATGGGAAAAGGGAGGAAAGGATATAAACATTACATATCCATAGTGATCTTAAAAGTTTTTTTGGGGGGAGCTGATGAAAGAATGGTGGTATGTAAAGGTTTTAATGCTACAAAAGAAACACATTTTCCTTAGATGGGTTCCTTTGATTACATATTATCAAGGTTGCATATTACCACCCAACAGTCATGGTAACACATTCCTTCCTTGACCCTTTGCCCACTTATTTGTAATATTACAAATGACAGGGCAGTTATTATTCCCTATTCATTGAGCTAAATCCATTTTTTTTTCATCACTCCAGTCATAGCACAACACTCCCACAGTTTCCTCTTGTGTAAATGATTGTGCATTTTCCATATTCATGCTAGGATGAATCCAGGAACTTCCTGCACTTTATGCAGGGGCCAGGATGCTGGCACTACCTGCCACATCAGCTGGATGCCTTCTCTTTCCTTTTCCACCTAGATCTCACTGAGCTATGCCAGCAGATGCTTTTTTTCCATTGAGGTTGAAGTCAATCTCAACCATTAGTCCTACCAATAGTAGGCACAGTGTAATCAATGCACTTGATTATGACTAACAAGCCCAATTAATTTTAATAGGGACTGCTTTAAGTAGAGCTAACATTGAATTTCAACCATTGCTTGTTATTCTTATTAAGCAGAAACAAACAAAGAGTCTGCCAGAAGAAAGGTAGCCATAATTGTTCTATTGACAATATATAAACAGCAATTGTATTAACAATATATAAACAGCTGGCATATCTCATCTATTTCGATCTCAAATTAAATTTTCCTTTACATGATTTAAAAAATCAATTTCCTGGACAAAATTATATCAACATAATATTTTGATAACTTAGTGCTCCCTCTATGTGCTTTAGTGGTCATTTAACATTTTGCATTACAATTTCTTACAATTTTCACTAATCTAATTTATATATTGTACTCAACAGCAAAATAAGCAAGACAATCCCAAAATACTTTGAAGTGAAATTAAGCAGACTATCCAAACAAAGTAGATAGTGCCTTAGGCATAAGCGGATCATTTTGCAATTATGTAGCTTTCTGCTGCTATTTAACAAAAGGAAGCAATATATATGTTTACAGAACAATATAAGACAATGAATGTTATGAAAATAATACAAGAATATAGGCTGAGAATTGTTGTGCAATGCAATTTTTATATGTAATTTAATGTTTTAAATGTAATTTTGAAGTGTTATGTCCTAAATATGAGGCTGTCATCCAGTATTCAGTTAGGCAACTGAAATCAGTGGAACTAATTTGCTCCTGACAACACTCCAGAGTAGATCAGAATGATTACTTCTCCTTTTGTGGGTTTACTTTACTGATGACCAACTATTGATGACCAACCATGGAATAATGAGACCAGACACAGAGAGTTCAGTTAAACGAGTGCCACTTTAGGATTTAAACTTAAAAATGTGTTGAAACTGGAAAGGAGCAAGGGGTAGAGCAACCTGATGCAAGCTGAGTTGAGGTCAGATGTCATATCTTGACCTCCTTCCCTGGGCAAAACACCTGAGCCCCAAGGGTAATCCAAAAACTATGTTGTTTTCAGCTGTCTATCCCCTGGAAGACAAACCCAAGGCAATCCCTCCCAAGTCCTAGGACTTTATAAGTAGCTATGGGATAAAGACATGCAAAAGTCCAGACAGGCTTTTTATTGCCTCTTATTCTACTCTTTCCAATGCACAGCACCCTGGTGATTCACACCAAACACAAAGGCTTCTGGCCTCTGACCCATGGAGGACACTAAAGATGGCTTTGCTCCCATAACACCTTTTGCCATATGGGTCCAGGACTCTTATTACATCCTGCATAAGACAAGCAATACAAAAGTGATAATTTCCCTTTGCTTACTTTTAAAAGAGGGGTATCTCTTTGTCATAGCTCTTCCTTGGCACAAGGAAAAAATATAAAATACAAACTAGGTAATCCCCCTTTTTGGTGGAGTTCCTACTTTATTTGTTGCTGCTGCTGCTGTTACTGTGTGCCTTCAAGTCATTTCCGACTTATGGTGACCCTAAAAAAACCATGTAAGGTTTGCCTTAGAGTCTCTGTAGATTGGAAATGACTTGAAGGCATACAACAACAACAATAAGGTGAACCTATCACAGCTTTTCTGTGGCTGAGAATGTGTGATATGCTCAAGGTCACTCAGGAGGTATTCAAAATACAGCACTACTCTGCAAGAGAATATGCATTTACAATTGAAAGCTGAATTTTGCATTCAATTGAATTTACCTATGAAGTACCACTAAGTTCAGTGGAACTTACATTCAAGTAACTACACTAATGGCAGCAATAATGCCCTGTAAACTTAACTGTTACCATTTATAAATGATTTGTTTTGGATGTCTTTGCATTATGATTGAGTATATTAGTTCCTTTGAAGAAAAGAAATATCTATCTCTCTCCCTCCTGGAACATTACTGTGGATTGTTTTTGAGTGTTATGCATATTGTAATTACAAGATCCTGAATGTTTCAAGGAAAAAAAAAACACTATACTATTCATTCAGACATTCATTCATTTGCAGAAACCACCCTTAATCTGCCAAGAATGCAAGTGTTACTGAAATCAATCATATACCGTATATATCAGGCTTGGAAATTGTGCGACTTTGTAGATGTTGTTGGATTGCAAATCTCAGCATTCATCATCATTGGCTAGGGCTACTATGATTGAATTTCAACCATATGCAAAAGGAGGCATGACTCTCTTAGATGCTTCATATCTGCATATCATAGCATAATCACAGAAGTCTTTACTCTGTATAGTGATGTCGGATTTGTCATCTCTGCTTATGTGACAAGGCATATAGAGTCCACTGAAACTCAAATCCAATGAATAATTATTTTGGAAGACGTGTGTAGATTAGAGGCTCAGACATTCATAGGTCATGGTGGGAGTTCACAAAAACATTTGAGAGCTTACAGATGGTGGAGGAGTCATTTAGGACTCCCCTGCATTCCAGGGGAATGGACTGGCTTTTTAAATGAAGCAGTATTATTTTGCAAAGGGAATAACAATACTTTATATTTCCAGTTCCATTTTAAATCATATTTAGTTCTTTTCCAAAGGATGTTGCTGTCCTGTATTGGAGATGGGGGAAGGATAGGACCCAAGCAACACTTATGCACAATGTTGTCCGTGTCTAGTGTTCTTCCATATCTGTTCACGCCACAAATCATTGATGCGTTTTACCTGTCAATGACCAGCAACTGAGCAGCCCTCCTGCTGCCCTCCTGCATTTACCTGAGTTGTGGAGGGTCAGGAAGCACGATTGGCCACACTTTCTGCCCAGTGCAGCCTGGGACACTGAGTTATGGAAAGAAGAGGAGTGGTCATTGCACCTTCTCCCTTTCCGCAGGCAGCCAGTGTGGAGGGAAGCGCTCCTCTCACATTCCCCTTCCGGGGTAGGCTCTACTGGGATTCCTGAGAAATGCCACCAGCATCCATTAACATGTGTAAAGGGCCTCTGACATTTTTTTTTATTAATACAATGTAACTAGCCAGTGAATATTTCAGTGTATCTCATGTAAACTGCATCAGCTATACAGACCACAAAACAGACATTGTATTATTTGATTCACACAGCAAAATGTCACTAATTGTCACAAACACAATCACTGTAAAATATTAGGTCATAACAGCAGAATTTACTGTTAATGCCAAACAACTGCATTTTCCTACCATTTCCCAAGTGTGCTACCCATTCAAGCCCTGCATGGGCCAGTACCTACAGGCAAGTTCACTTCTTCGTCATGATTGCAATTCCAATGACTCATGTGTATGAATGAATCATTCTATATTGTTCTTTACTGAGAAAATTTTCTTATCTCCTTGGCTACAATGGTTCCCAGTGTAACTAGTTTAGAAGTGAGCCTTCAACTGTTGAGTAATGAAATGATGAGGCAACAAATGGTGTAAACTTATAAAAATGTTTATGTCATATATGACATTTCAAGCCATTACCTATTCCAAGTAAGCATTGAATTGCAAAGTTATATTTAGGTTTTTTTAAAATGCTTTAAAGGAAGAAACCATGTATAAAAATGGTCCAATAGTTTCATTTTTAAGATATTCTGAACTATTAATTTTTCCATAATACATATTTTAATGTAACAACCAGTAACACATCTTCAATACTCACTTCTTCATAAGCAATCATTATATTTTCTAAAAAAATAATCCATTATTTCAGTAGCAAATTTTTAAAAAAACCCTTGTTTTTTTAGAACATTCTTAAGATTTTATGCCCAAAAAGTGTAAAGATCCATATAAATACATCTTTGCACATGGGGTATGAATTGGAAACGCAAATTGCCTTTACTATCCCAATTGATTCAGCCCCACCTTAACCAATATTCTGATTTAGTCTACTAGCACTAAAATAAATCCAGTGTAATTATTTTCAATCCCTGCCTGAATCTATTTTAAATTAAAATTTGGCAGGTTTCACTGAAAGCTTAATGTGGGTTTATCTGGATAAGATTTTAAAATATAACACTTTATGTAGGTAATCTCACTTAAAATAAAGTTCTTAAAATCAGAATAACAATTTATCTGTCTTCCTTTCATAAATTCTCACCTCTAGGGTCTACTTGCATAAAATTTAATGCTAGAGATTGTGTGTGTGTGTGTGCTATTTTGTTTTGTTTTGACACAGCACGACTGGTCACATGATTTAGGACCATAAAGGAATGGTCAGTTTAACACCAGCCTGCCAAAGCACTGTCACCATAATCTGAGGCCTTTCTCCAGATACTTGTCATCCTTGGGTGCTGGGCAGGTGGCAAATCAAGGAAGAAGCTTTCCATGTGCTCAAGGCCTACTTTGTCATCCTTCCAGAGTCAAGTGAATATCTTTTTATTTTTCCTAGGGTTTACTTGTTAAGTTATTTTATTGTTGCTAGGTTCAATGGTTGTTTTTACCTTTTAAATCTTTGTATGATTGATTGCTAAATATATTTTTCTTTTTTTCTTTCCTTTTTCTTTTTCCTATCACGAGCTGCACTGTGACTGCCTATACTGAAGGACAGTTCTTATTAGTAGTATTAATATACAAAGATATAATTCAACTGACAAGTCTTCTTGAACATTACTGTCTAAGATCAGGTGACAAAGCCATGGGCCCAGAACTGCACGCACCCCATTTTCCCGTCCTTCTATAACTGTCTATCCTTTTCCTCCAGAAAATTGTAATGACTAGATAATCACTTCCAGTTCTGAAAAGAGAAAACCCAGAAAAGATCAGAGCAACCCAAAATAATCCTTAAAACGGAAGGGAGGACTTGAAAAGCTACATGGACCACCAGCTGCACAGTTCCCTTCCCCCCAATAAAATAACTTTAATCATGAGACTCAGCCTCGTCATGAACAGCATTCTTCCTTCTGTCTAATACTCAGTTTTACAATCCCTGACAGTGTCAGGAAAATGAAGAAAACAAATGGAATGACAGTCCTTAATTAACAAACCAACTTCTTCACAATATGATCAGGAAGTGAGAAATTCAAAAAAGGAACATTTTAGAGCTGGTAAGCAAGGTCCCTGGTTAATGAAATATAAAGGAAGTAAGGCCTATGTGTGTGTGTCTCTTTGGCAGACAAAATCTGAATCTATTTTTCTTTTCACCCTGCAAATTAAGCAACTGATAAGGGAAATGTTCATTGGTAGGAATCTGTAATAAGAAGTCAAATTAAGCTGAAACTACTTTCACATCATTAACACTTCCCCAAAGATTATGATTTAATGAGCCCATCTATTAAACTGTTTAATATTATTTAGTATAACAGGTCCCCTGTTATTCCTTAGCATACTTGGTTTAACTTGATTCTCAAATAAACACATCTTTTTGACATCTAGATTTTTTTGTTGACCAGTGCGGGAGTTGGCAGACCTTAGGTCTTAGGGTCTATTTAGTTTTTGTTTGTTTTTCTTTTTGTTTTCATTTTTTGAAAGTAATTCATGAAATGAAATATTTCCTTGATATTAGAAGTCTATTTGATACACCTTGAATGATATGAACAGGTACAACAGATTCACAATACAGGTATCAAATGCTCCTGACTATTTCCTAGGTTTCTGTGCTTTGAAATATCTTCTATTGATAGACCTATGTTGTTCTGAATCAGCATGCTTTCACTGCAACGTACACCCCCACTCTACGGGATGTGCTATTTTCATAACTGAACACATTTTGTAAAGAAATAGAGATGACTTTAGATACATGATAAAGTGCACTTGTGCACTAGTTCTCTTTTAGCCTTCTGTAGCAGGAAAGCAGCATGTCAATTATTCAGTTTCCACTGATAAGGTCACAAACTGAATGGCCAGCTGGGCTATCCAAAGAAATTTGATATCTTTAACATTAAGTTGTCATTTTTAAAAAATCTTAACACTATTTTTGGCACGTACAGTGAGTGCAAATTAACTTTACTTAATGGATAGATTTTGGGGGAAGAACAGTACAAGGAGTTCTCAAAAAAGTTTACATTTCTGATGGTTAAGATTCCACACTGTCACTCATGCATTTGGCATCAGATGTTGATTGAATACACCATTGTAAATTACTCTGAATTTAGCACATATGTCAGATATTTGTCAACAAGCTATGCAAAGTCAATTGAATGATGAAATGTAATCTTTTCAAGGAACAATCAAAATCATAAGATGGAATAGCAAAGAAATCTATAAGGCTTTATGGAAACATATGATTAACATGTCATATGCTTATCTCCAGAATTTAGGTCTCTAGGAGCATAAGGATGGCACTTCTTTCAAAGAAAGCATTAGAAAACGTTTAGCAATTTCCTTCCTACTACAAATAATATGAGGAAAACTTGCTTATAGTTATTCTTCACAGAAAAACAAAAAAATCTTCTTAGGAAATGTCCTTTTCTTGCACAGTAGATAATATTTCTGCACAGATTTTTTTTTGGTGGGGTAGACCACAGAGATGGCTGTTTCCCGAACAGAAAATAGCTTTCTGCGCAAAACAACTACAAGCAAGTTTTGTGCAGAATAGATATCCAAATATAATAATTTATATGCAAGAAGTAACATTTCTGCACATAATTCGCACACTTTTTTAGCACAGAAAAGAAAACAAGACAGAATCATGTGTGAATTTTGTACAGGAAAAAAAAATTCCAAGGTGCAAACATTCTCATCAACCCATTATTGTTTTCAAAAATGTCTTTTCAACAGATATGAGGTGACCTGGTTGTGACATCTGTCACTCCATTGATTGCCAGGGTTGATCTGGCTGATCTGGCTGACTAGGTGGGTGTCCCCTTCCTCCCTCACCACTCTTTGGTCAAAGGTATGAGATAGCTGAGCTTCTCTGCTAGAACCTCCAAGCAAGCTGAAAAATGGCTTTTCAACAATTGATTGAATATAATTCAGTATTATTTCTTTCCCTAATGAAGAAAACCTTGCTAGGTTCTTCTGTAAAACCATATATTTTTCCCACAGTAGTTCCCACCTTTAAAATGTCCTCCTACTCTGCAGTTTAGGAAGTGCTAATTATGGTATGTTTAAGTAAAGATTCACTTCTTCCCCCATGCTTTTCCTGATTGACAGAGTTGCTCAGTTTAAATATTGAATTTGAGGTTATGGTTTTATACAAATTTACTAGTTATTTAATATTTTGTATTTTAATACAAAGAAATTTCTTTTCCGTGAATTTTGCATATTAATGTCTGTTTCAGTCCTTTCTGAATTTTTTTAAATAATACTTTCATCGTTTTTTTAAAGTGCTTGAAGGCATTGTTTTAAATATGGTACAAAGAATATATGAATAGATTAAATAACCAAGACAACTGCTGTAGTTCTATCATTTTCACTTGATACTCATGTTCTGTGCTACATCTGGCATGAGTACAGGTCACCAGATGTGCTACATTAGATATTATTCTCTATTGGATATTATTCAGCAATTACATAATGGGTATTTCTGTGCACTCTCTCTCTCTCTCTCTCTCTCTTTAATAAATGCACAATTTTAGAAGGGGAGTTGGAAGCTGCTTTCAAAACATCAGGGAAATATGACATACCAAGAGAGCTGCTTCAAGCTACAGAGATAGAATTTACTCTAGTTCTAACTAAAATCTGTCAAATATGGAAATGAAAACATTGGATTACAGACTGGAAACACTCAATATATATTCCAAGCTCCAAGAAAGGATACGCCAGGAATTGCAATAACCGTTGCATTAATTTCCTATGCGAGCAAAGTGATGCTAACTTTTCACCACGACAGCTTTTACCATATATACAGCAAGAAAACCAGATGTACCAGTGGGGTCAGGAAAGGCATACTGCACATAAGAGAGCACATGCCAAATAAATAAAAATCAGCCTGTGCTTTATAGACTACAGAAAAGCCCCTGATTGTGTAGAATATGAAAAACTATGAGTACTTTAGAAGACAGAAGAAATATCTGATTGTCTTGATATATAATATTCAGCAGAAGAGTATTTTATCACTGGGTAAAATACAGAGAAACAGAATGGTTTCCAATTGGCAAGGAGTAAGACAGGGCTTCATTTTATTGCCCTACCTTCTTAATATACATAGAAAATATCATAGGGAAATCCTGATTAAACTCAGAGGAAGGAGGCATGAAAACTGGAGGCAGGAACATGAACAATTTAAGATATGAAGATGATACCAAACTACTAGCAGAAAATAGAAAAGACTTGGAAGGATCATTGAGGAAATTCAAGAACAAACTGCAAAAACATGATTACAAATGAAGATTAGTAAAACACAAATAATGATCACAGATGATGAAGTAGATAACATCAAAAATTTGCAAACGGTCATTTTGCACTGGAAACAGCTTTTCTATGCACAAGATAGAACTTTCTTTGCATGAAATAATGAAAAATCTGCTTTCTCCACAGAAAATGCTGTAATTGGGGACTTCACCACCAATTTTATATGTCCTTGATTTGCACAGAAAAATAAAACATTTTCTGTTCAGTGAATGGCATTTTAAGGGCAGAAAATAATAGTTCTCTATATGGGCATTATTTCACATGCAGAAAATGATGTTTTCTACACAGAAAATGCTTTTTTCTGCAAAAAAAAACACATGAGAATTTTGCATAAAAGAAGTCTCAAACTGCAAATAGACTTTAAAAACTGCATGGTTTCCAAATAGGTCCTTGCAGTGGGACGAAAACTACTAAAATTACTCACTTGGTTTGAGAAGAAAATTGGTGAAGAATTATGTCCCCACATTGCAAGTGGATTGGCTCAGTCAAGGAAGCCACAGTCCTGAGTTTGCTGGACTTAAGTAGAACTATTAATGACAGGGTGACTTGGAAATGCCTTATTCACAAGGTTACCATAACTCAAAGCCAACCTGAGAGTAAATGACAACAACATGTCTGTTTTACTCATAGTTGCTAATCAGATGAAATGAGGCATTACATCTCATGATTGATTACTGACACAGTGATTGGAGACTAGCTACAAATATAAGATGGTCAACATGGAATATACAATCAACTTAATTTAGCTCTTCAACAGGCTTCAGGAAACCATTAAGACAGTTCTGAAATAGATTCTAATGTATTATCAGATGCAATTTACCCTCCCTGGGGATGCCTCTGAAAAGTGCTCAGAAACTTCAGTTGGTGCAAAGAGTTGCAGCCAGGTTGTTAACTGGGGCTGGCTCCAGGGAGCAGGCAACTTGCTTGTTGTAAAAGCTCAATTGGCTGCTGGTCTATTTCTGGGAACAAATCAAAGGGCTGACTCTGAGCTATAATGCTCTATACAGCTTGGCCCCATGTTGTTTGAAGGACCATATTTCCTTTTATGACCCCAGTAAAATTCCAAGATCATCCAAGGAGGCCTTACTTAAGGTCTCACCAGTTTCTCAGGCTCGTCTAGTGTCAACAAGGGAGAAGGCCTTCTAGGTGGCTGCTTCAAGACTTTGGAACTCCTTCCCTGGAAAGGCCACGATGGTATCATCCTTGCTGTCCTTCCATTGACCAGTCAAAATATTTTTGATCCAACAGCTTTTACAAACTGACTAGGGCTGGGCTTTTAATGCTGTGTGCTTGTTTTTAAGGGCTATGTAGTCCCTTAATGCATTTTAATATTCTTAACATGCAGTGTTTTTAACTTCATAGTCTAATTTCTTTTTCAAAAATCTTATATTTATAATTTTGAATGAATATTTTGTATTGTTTTTAAATTGTATTTTTTTAAAAAATATGATTCTAGCATCCTTGAATACCATTATCGGTAGAAAGTCAGGATATAAATGAAGAAGAAGAAAGAAGAAGAGGAGGAATTTATTAAAATATTTGCACTCCCTTCCCCCATCTCAATATGTCAGGATAGTGGTGAATGAAACAAAATGATTTAAAAGACTTAAACACATTAAACTATTTACCAAGTAAAAATGACACATTAAATGTAAATCAGCACATCTTCCTTTGTGACTGCCAAGAACATGAAGTGACAGCATGTATAGTCACAATGCAAGGATTTTACTTCCTATTTCCACAGATGGTGATTCTTTAAATATTCAGAGTTTTATATAACTTTTTGATATCTCTTATAAGTTCTGCCAATGTTTCATTCAAATAAATCCAATTTAAAGTTAAAATTCATGACAAGTCTATTACAGGCATTACAGTTGAAAAAGTAGTTACCATAGGACAGCATTCCAATGGCAGATTTATTGGGCGGGATCTATCTTTAGTAATGCTCAAAATAGATTCACAGAGATTTAGTGAGAATTTAGCTGATTCTCCTGGCTATGTAAGGGCAGATCTCACTGAATTCATTGAAATTTTCTTCCAAATTGATAAGCATAAGTCTAGATCTTTTGCAGTGCATACTGATATCTACTAATGCAGGTTATTTTAAACTATGCTAAACCACCATGAACTCTGCCTGTCTCATGAAATGCCTCATAAACTATTTATGCGATTTGCTCCGTTTTCTATTATCAATAGTCCATGAAGATCTACTAGAAAAGTCCAATCAACTAGAGCACTAATAGAAGGGCCGATACATTACATGTATAGCTTCTAATTCTTTAATTTTTTTTCCTATCTCGGGTGGGCCTACAGAGGTCCACAGAAGATATCTGGGGAACTACTAGTTAGATCTTGTAAACATATACCTTTTATGATTATACATGCACAAACACATAATATATAAACATACTTCATGCCTTATATTTTTTTCTATGCTAACTGTGGTCTCTTCAAGCTTCCCAGACCTTTTCAGGATATTTTATTCTAGCTTGCATTATGTGCCAGTGATAATACTCAGCACATTTATTTCTTTATAATGTAAAAAGGGTGATCAAACAATGGGAGAGCTTTGGATCCCACAGATCCTGAGAGACTCCTGTTCTGTCACAGCTGGCCCAACCATCTTCCTATATTCCCTCTCCAACGAAGGCTGAAGATATTTTCTCAGGGATGGGAGTGTGGTTATCAAGTCCCTCCTCTTAGATCAGATGTCTCTCTCCAATTTTCTGATTTATCCCATGACCCCCAAGGATAATCTTCAAGGAATCACACATCTGTAGTTTTAGTGATATTATATTGTTATGCATGTTCTTTTATAGTTTTCTCTATTTTAAACTTTTTCAAAATGTAAAAAAAATCAACAGGAAAATGGAATCAGATACTATCTTCCCCCATATCCAGGTCAAATAGAGTCATTACAGTTGCTATCAATGTTCATTTAAAAACACCAAGAAAGATACATGCATTGAAACTCTAGATTAAAAAAGAAAAAGAAAGAAAAGAAAAACATTCCTTTTTTAAAAAAATGCAACAACAACATAGATTTGTATGAAGCAGAACTCAACCAAATTTTACCTGTGGTGGAAGAAGTGGTAACCGGATGTAGGCAAGTAACATACTCAAGTCATTACATCTCCTCTGCATGTCATACTTCACCCACTTCATTAAGGCATGGAAAATGGTTTCCTCATCAGGAACATTCACATCATCACTGGCAAGAAGTTTATGGAGTTCTTCTGCTGGCAGGAGTAAAAATTCTTGATTTCTAATAACCTCCATTATATTTTCCTACAAAAAAAAAATACATTTCAGATTTTTTTTTCCAGAAATATAATCTACCAAATGATCAAGCCTGTAATAAAACTTTATCTATCATCCTACCAAGATCTGCAGGGGGAGGCTTTCCCTCAGCCCCACCACTATCCTACGCTCACCTGGTGAGGACATAGGAGAAAGCCTTCACAGTGGTTGTTCCCCTATGGTCGAATGCCCTTCCACGGGAGGGTAGGATGGCTTCCTCTCTGCTCTCCTTTTGCCGGCAGAGAAAAACACATCTCTTTAAACACGCCTTCATGTGAGCTGTGGAACTTTTTATTTATTTATTGACCTGTTTTTAAAATCACACACTGCTGTAGATTTTTATATTTTATATGTTTTTAATGTTTTTAAATTTTTTTAATGTTTTTAACTTATTTTTGGAAGCCACCTTAGGTCCCATTCTGACAGAAAAGGTGGCCTACAAATATAACAAATAATTAATAAATAAATTGTGAATCGATCCGTTCTGAACAAATGTAAGAAAATATTAAACTAGATTATATATTTAGCATTGATTTGGTGTCTGTGATTTTCTTCACCAATGCATTTTGCATTTACCAAATTGGGTTTTGTCTGTTTTGTTGTCTTTTGATGACTGATCATTGGCAGGCAAATACAGTCTTAATTTGCAGTTTTGATTTTTGATGCTTATTTTTGAAGAAATTTCACTGTGAGAGTTAAAACAAGTTAATTGCAGCAAATATGCATTTTTCTAGCTTGACCCAAAGTTACAACTGATCTTTGAGGTTACACGCCACATAGCCCATGAGACTGAAATTCACCACTACATGACCTAAATGCCAGAAAATAAAGATAAATACTGATAAATCAGTTGATTGGCCTGAAAGGCCGGAATCTATGGCCAACTACTTAGGAATTCTATTTTGTTTTAATGTATCTTTCATAAGAAGTTTTAAAAATAAAAATAAGATAAAATAAAATGTATTTGTTTCTTTCAATGTTAATCTTGTATTTACATAACCACTGATGTGGGTAGTTACCAAATTTTTAACATATTTCAAATATTGAAAAAAATAATAGTTGACAAGGTGACTCTTCTTAGTTCCTCTTTTCCCATTATTGCCACATCTTTCCACCTCCCCCTTTGAAAGGACTCTGACATTTTTGTTCTTACTTTTGTACCAAAACCCTTTCCTTGAATCCTTTTACACTGTTCCATTACACTTTTAAAAGTATACACTGATCCTGATCTTTTTTATTTCTTTTTTTCAAAACTACATTCATTGTATGCATTCCTCTAGAAAACATTCCAATCTTCTTTCTGCTCTATTCATATAAGCTCAAAATGGAATTAATTATGCATCATGAATCCTATTTTCAGATATATTATTTGGAGTATCAAATATTTTGGCTTGCTTGCTTTATTCTAAATTGAATATTAAAGGTAGCCTGGGTCAAAAACTAGCTTAATTCTGTGCATGAACATATTTTGCCCTCTTTTCCTTGTAGCAGACTGTACTGAATTCGGAATAGATTTTTTTTATTTCTTATTTTCTTTTCTTACTATTTTTATATATATACTTTTTAAATTAGAGGTATGCTTGGGATTCAGACAAACTTGAAATCCAGAACTGTAATTATTCCATTTTGGGGAGATGTCCAGATTAAAGTGGAATTTCTCCAAAGTAGACTGAGTCTAAACCTGAGTATTCCTAAAGGCTTTTTTTAAAGAAATTTTGTTTCTCGGGGACTTATGCGTCCCCACAAATGAAACATTTCTCTGAAGATTTCCCATATAAAAAAAACTGAAGAGAAGAAAGAGAAGTAAAGAAAAGCAGGGTGCAGTTTTCTGACTGGCAAATTTAGTTTCCAACCACATTGAATGGTTTTATAAAGTTTAGCCAACCCCACTTTTTTTAGGGAGGGATGCTGAAGTAATATATTCTACAACTCTATGCTGGTTCTCTCTGTTAGAAGCAGGAATGCTTTAACACTTCCTTGGGAAGTCTATGGCATGGAGGGGTGGATATAACATTGGATGCCTGCATATCCTTCTGCTCTACCTTTGTACACTTCATGTCCATCATCCACCATTCTCCTATAACACTTTCTGTGATGTTAGTGACAAAGGAATAGAACACAAAAAGTTCTTCCAAATTCACAGGTTTTATTTAGATACAAGCATAATATCTTTCCTCACGACAGGTAGAGAATATGTATATTAAGTATATATGTATATTAAGAGAAGAGCTTAAGCAGGGTGGAAGTTGTCTCTGAGACTCTGAGACGTAAGGTTGACTTATACTCTGAGACATATGGCTGCCTTACACTCTGGGTCATATATCATCTGTTTCTGGAATCAGTAAAAATAAGACCATAAAACGTTGGATGGGAGAGACATGTATTTCCTACACTACAGCAGAACTGCACATTAACTTCCAACAGAACCGAATAGCAACCATCCATAACATGGGAGAATGTTAAGTGGTGCTCTGAGATATATCACCAAAATAAAATAGCCTATTGGCTTCTCAGGTCACCATAGTCATTGTGAAGCAAGCCTACTTCTACCTGCTCAGCAACTCTTCTCCGTACGTGTAGCCCATACTGGGGATTCTTTTTCCTGGTCACATGATAATATGATTCCACATTTGGAAACTGTTTTTTGCCTGTATAGATAGTTTTAAAAGAAATAAATAAATGCAATCATTTACTTCTTCCAGAGGAGTGCTAAATCATTCTCAGCACCCATACGAGCCCCTCTGAAGTGGACCTATACCAGAACAGTCCTTCGATTGACTATTCATAACTTTATTAACCCACTGCCACTGTAATTGTTTCTTTTATTTCCTCTTAATTTTAAGGTTACTTCAAAAGATGTTTGAATGGGCTTAGTATGTTACTTCATACATATTTGAATAGCAACAACAAGAACAACAAAATGTGCATGCATTTATTTCCTGAGTTAATTTCAGTAAAGATGGTAATCACAATCTTTCCTGCAACTGAAATGTAGAAGGCTTTGGATTGGAATGGCACATCTGTTTAGCACAACAAAAGCACAACATTGTAACTGCTGAAAGGGACACCCACTTGAAATGGCAAAAAGGGTTTGGGAAAGTATAGCCAATGCAGTGTTAGATCAGTGAACATAAGATGGAATATTTTATGTTCTTACAAAGAGAAATACCAAGCATTTTTAGTTCAAATTTATTTTCATATTTAAATGACTTCAAACCACTAGGACCATACAATTATTTTTGAATTATTTCAACAACAGCATTAACCCCACACAATCCTCCCAACACACATTACCCCTTCCCAACACACACACACACACACTATTACACTTAGTGAAGCAGAACCGTTTCTGACAGTGCAGCTGTTTCTTGCAGTAACTGAGTTTCAGTAAGGCATTTTTCAGTTATAAACCAACCTGCTTTGACCTTACTTTGAAAAATTCAACAGCACAAAATAATAAGCCTGAAGGTACGTTCCAAAGCGCACCTTTAATAAGCCTAGTTTCAGAAGACACCTCAAGGAGATGAATATCCTCTTCACACAAGTCAATAAAACTTCAACTCAGTCCCAACTGTTTTTCAATTAACCATTTTATGACACCCCAGAAAGCTTGATTCTGAAAAGGAATCCCCTTGTAATTCTCCCCTTGCTTTTTCTTTTGAATTGCCTGCTGCTCTAAAAGCTGAGAGAACTTTATTACTGGGATAGTAGCTCTGTGCATTTTTCACACCATTCTCCAGAATCAAAATAAAACAGCTCTAACCCAGTTGTGCTTATTGATCCTCCTCCTGCTTTTCTTTATATACTAAACAAGACGGCATACAGGTTACAGCACAGAGGCTAATGGCTTTAGCACAGGATATAAGATTTCAGTGATCCATCACAATCCAAGTGGAGACTACGCTTCTCTGGTGTAGTATGCATGGAGGGTACTAGTAACACACCTGCTGTCTGTTTATTCAGAAAGAGCAGAGATACCGCGTTTGACTTACTGCTCACACAAGCAAATCAATACTACAGGGATAAAGCTGAGGTGCTGCAGTTGCAAAATTATCTTAGAAATAATAGTGCTCTTTCTGGTTGAAATTCTTGGTTCATGGGGAAACCAATACGGTATGGAAGGTAGGTTTCTATCTAAATCCAGGAAATAGAAAACTAAAACCATATAAATTCAAGTCCCTGCTATTAAAAAAAAAAAAAAAATCATATGGTGATCCTAGACAATTTATCACTATTTATCAAATTGGTCTCCATAGGGTTCTTGTAGGAATAAAGAGGTGGTTGCAGAACCCTGTGTGCTGGACAGCATTTTAAACATGTAACAAGGTCAATATGTTTAAGTAACAAACCAACACTAGAACTCTTCTAGCATAAAGTAAATGGAACTCAGCTGTTTTAAACACTGCTGCTATGGAATGTTATTTTCAGCATAAGATATTATGGTCTCTGCATATACTATCTTATAATTTAATAAAAATTCCTCCCCTTTTCCTTACCGAGATAAATCTGCAGTTTATATTGTCACTTCATTCCAAATTAACTACTCTTGTACACTTTTTCAGGAGATCATCATGATACAAATCACAGGGAATCTGTCACATTTAGTTGTTTTATCCTGACAGAATCCTTACAAACCGCTCACTGAACACTGAAAATTTGCTAATGTGCTCTCTGGTCCCCACAGATAAATTTCAGGGTAAATTGAGATTGGAAAACATTTTTCACATGGCACATTATATCGATTAAACTGACAGTTTTCACCTGTTTTATTGGTCTTTTGCAAATTGAACACTCTAAAGGAACACACAGTGTGCCCTATGTTTTCAGAAGTATTGAAAGATCTCACACTGTCAACAAGATGCAACATTCTATTTCTTATTTTTCAACTCAATTCTGAGTAAAGGAGGTTTAACATCAATAGAAAGAGATGACAGAAAGTAGCATGCTCCTTCTTTTCATGTGTCCATATAAACCTAAAGTCTAAAAGAAAAGTGAACATATATTTCAACTTATATACTACCACACTTTTACTTTAAGTGAATTTAGATGTTTCTCCTTAGGCGATTTATCAGAGCAAACATGAGAAGAGTCACCTTGGAAGCAAATTTTCTCAATGGGCAGGACAATTCTCACCCAAACCTAGGTTACTACCAGATTCTAATTGCACCATCTGAAATGAACTTTGAGATTCCATAGTTAAAAAAAAAATGACTAAACAACACACTAAAACAACACACTAATCTTGTTAAAAAAATTCCTCAGTTGTATTTAAAATATTCCACAACATTCATTTTATAAATTCATGGCATTTTTCATCTGGAAGAATTAATTTCCTTTTAACATAAGTTTTGCCACTTTAAGAGTTATTTAAAGAAGCATTTGTGTCTATTACTTAATTTTATTTATATTTTTGCATTTTTGCTTCTGTTTTACCATGTAATGGGACAGCTTAATCATGACTTACTGTTGTTACGTTTTTTATTATTATTATTTTGGTAAGCTGCTTTGAGTGACCTCTTTTTGGAAAAAAAAATGTAAAGTTCTTAAATTTAGATATCATATTTAGGCAGTGCCTTGCTTCAACTCCATCATTTTATATCAGACATTCCATATAATGCTACATCAGTCTTTTGAATGTATCTTTCCTAAACTACAGATACAGCTTTTTTGTATAACAATACAAGCTTTCAAAATGTACTTGATTTTTATGTTTCACTAACCTGAAAATAATTGTTACATTGATGTATGTTCTGGATCTCTGTTGAAAGTTTTTATTATTTATTTCTCATAGTTTTGTCCTGACCTTCATCCTAAAGAGAACTTATTTATAAATAATGCTTCCATTGGCTTAATAAAGGTAATACAGGCAAGAAACAAGTCAAAGCTTTTTTTATTTCACTGAAACAAAAGACCAAAGAACAAACAATATCATCTGTAATGCTCTAGAGCTACAACAAAATAAGCAAAGTATAAATTTTGGATTTTATGGTGGTTCTGTTTGTTTGTTTGTTTGGAAACCAGTTGTAAAACCAGTATGACTTCTGACCAATGTAAATGTGTACATAAAAGGCAACAGTATTTCTGAATGCCAATTAAGGAGATAGATGCTGCTTCAGCATTTAATAGGCACAGTATGGGTTTTTATATATACATACTAAAATGAGAGAGAGTATAACATCCTGCATAACAAATGATAGCTGCCTTTCATTACACAAATTGGCTCTCAAATAATGCAAGCAATTGTTATTCCTCTCTGTTTTAATACTGATTTTTAGAAATACATGTTGCTTGCTTCAAGAGACAAATATGCCTTCTTCTCTATTTCACCTTAAGATATCCTTACATGTTACCCAGCTTTGTAAAAATAAAAAATGCCTTTAGATTTTTCAGGTGGATATGTATCAAGATAAATTTCATATTGGTTATAGTATTTCAATACTTTCCTTTTCAGTATTTCTTTCCACAAAACTCTTAATTTTAAAGAACAACACAACAGCCACCTTCATGATAATTTGTGATCATCAGACAATTGCAAAACCATTCAAGCATACTATAAAAGAATGGTATAGATTATGCAAATTGCCATCTATTTCTCTTGTTACACACAGTTATTCAGCATATTTGCTATTCTTGCTGAGGGCATAAGGAGTTATGCAGGTCATCATTGGAGATTTTATACAGTCAAATTTCCTGGATTCTAAGGCCATTTCCACTCTACACTGTTATTGTGCTGTTATTCCACTTTAAACCTCCTGTGGAATTGTAGGGTTTGTAGTTTGCTGAAGCCAAAGAATTCTCTGGATGAGAATTCTAAATGTCCCTCCCTAAACCCAGGATTCCATAGGATGTTGAAAGTGGAATAATAACACTATAACACAATAGTGCGGAAATGGCCTAAGATTCTAGCTGGCATTGCTTTCACAATGTCAAACTTTTTTTTCACACCTGTAAAGGCTTGTAATGTGCTGAAAGAAAAAAAAGTTTCTGGGAAATTTGAATTTTGCGCACAGTATGGCATTCTGAAGGTTCCGCTGCAGCATGGAGAACACATACAATAACAAGTCAATATTATTATAAATGTTCATTTGCATATTCAAAGGAAATGATATCTTGAATACTTTGAAGATCTGAGATTAACACATAATGTCTACAAAACAACCCATTGACACACCCAAGATCACCCAGTGGGTTTCTGTGGCTATGTAGGGAGTTGAACCGTAGTCTCTCAGGTCATAGTCCAATGCTCAAACCACTACATGATAGTGGCTCCCCAGGAGTTCTATTCAGGAACAAATAAAAACAGCCAGGTGACTTATCAGTCACTTCCTTTTCCATTTTTGTGCCAATTACTTTGTAAAGTGTGATTCACTGTAGGAATTAGCTTAACATGCAGAGGTGAAAATATATCTACCATCATAATCCCATTAAGTATATTTATAAAAATAGACAAGACATGGGTAGAGAAGGGAAGTGGTAAGCATGCACAACCACACAAGACAATAAATCCCATCTCACTAATGCTGGGTGGAAGAGCAACTAGGCTTACATCAAGGTCACTTTTGTGTAATATCCTGCATAGGTTGTGATGGTTGGAAATGAGCGAGGAATGGCCCATTTTGCCAGGTTTGATGATGTTTGAAGTGGTACTAATTGATATCTTCCATTTCCCCAGTAGGAAGTACCCAAGGAAAGGGGCAATCAATGTCATGGTTCACCTCGGGAAAGTGTGAAGTGGCAAAGACAAGCAAACAAACCCAAAGGCGGCAGATCTTTTCATGTTAGATGGCATTGTGTCTCTGAGAGGCTGCAGGATGGACATGACAAGAAAATTCACATGAAATGGAGGCACTGTTCCAGCCATTATAAAGACAGCTGAAATGACAGCCTTTTCAAATTCTGGGGTAGCATGGCATTGACATTTATCATAAAAGCTCTTTCTCTTCCATTCTCTTATGCTGAAATCAAAACTTTACCCTTTTCTCCAGGAACTGCTATCAGGGCCAGTCTCAGTATCTTCTTTCTTATCAAAGATGCAAGCAATGAACTCACAACTCACACTAGCTTGATTAATCAATTTGTGTAGTGTTGTTTGTCAACATTTTTTTTAAAGAGAGATGAAGAGGTTAAAGAGAACAGGTTCAAAACTGAGAGTATCGATGATTTAGAACAGTGGCCTTTATAAATTATTAGTTATTTGGGATATATTTGTAATAAATATGTCTGAAGAAAGGTTTTTAGACTTCCTGCATTTAAAGTTTTATATACAAAAGTCAGAGCCTAGTGGTGAATATTTAACACATTTAAAAATATATATCTGTAGGTTTATTCATTTTTGGTAGTGCTGTCCTCATTTTTTCACAGTATTTTGTTGATGTTGTTAGGCTACTGATGAAAACTTTCATGTTGAATTGTTGCTTATAGTGAACCAGGCCTGTTTTGTTTTGCTTTAAACTGCATTATATAATTTTTCTGTGAGGATCCTGCATAACATTTAAAATCTTCATTTTTGTTTTGTTTTGTTTTTAATTGAGATAACCAAGAGGTAGATTTTCTTCTTTCTTTCTTTCCTTCCTTCCTTCCTTCCTTCCTTCCTTCCTTCCTTCCTTTTTTTTAAACATGTTCTATTCTGCTCTGATTACTAGCTATGGTACCTTGGAAAAATGGCACAATTTTATGTTACTTACAGATAAAATTATATGAGTTTTATTAGTGGTCAAATTCAGGTCTGTGGCAGTGAGAACACAGTTATTTAAAATGCTGGAAGAATTCTTTTGGAGATCGGGTAGGTACAAATTACCTTAGATTTTTTATTTTTTTATTATTTTATTTTGTATTTGTGTATTTGATTTGTTGATATCTATGACATAATACATTCCTTCTGATTACTTTGCTTTTATTTCTAAAACGTCAACTTTAATAGATGAATGAACAGATAGATGTTAGCAGGAGTCCAAAAGAGGAACAGATATATGTTCCAAATTCTTGTGGATTGGCTATAGTTGTAATTATGCTCAGCTGTTCTTTTATCTAAAGAACAAGAGCTATAAGTCTTTATCTCAAAATATTAACTTTCAGTGCATTTGTATCTATGAATAGAAGAGAAATAATATCAACATCTGTTAGCTAATCAAACTTTCATAGATCAACTGAAATGACTTATTTCTGTGAATGTAGGGCACTATCAAAGCTACATTTCTTTGTGTTTCTAATATTAAAAGACCTCTCAGATAATCTCTGCTTTCGAAATCCTTTTCTTCCACCCTTGTTTTTCCATAAACAGTTGTAATTTCATAAGATCACTGCTTCTGGTTTAGCTATCAGGAGGTGCTTGTTTGAAATGAATAGATATAACTGCTGCACTTATCACAGTGTGGAACTCTTCTATGATAAGCTTTCTGTAATATAACAATGATGCTACAGCGCATTAAAGCACCAGTTCATCAAGACACAGTGGGGGAAAGAGGTGAAGTAAAATGTTTAAGAGATCAGCATATGGATAATAAGTCAATTAGCATTAATATAAGGAAGACAACTGCTGGTAATGAAATGGTTCACATTCCATGCAAAAAGTAGTTCAATAGATAGACCATGGTGCATTAATCTGCAATCTGATGCCTAATTTAACTCCAAGAATCTCCATCCTTGTTGCTTAAAAAAAAAAAAAATTAACATCCTAGAAAATAAGATTGAATTACTATGCAGATAACCTTTGTTCTTTTGCCTGAATGAAGTTGCTCCTTTCAGATGGAGAACATTTGGGACTAACACCATCCAACATGCTCTGAAATTCAGTTCAGTTTTATATTTTTATGGAAACAAACATGATGTGCCCATTTTTCCACTCTAAATGAAAGTATCTTGCCAGTGTTTTCTGCAAAGGTGAAGAAAAGAGAAGAATTCTATTCCATTTTATTGTCAAGTGCTGCATAAAAAGAATCTACAGAGAATCTATAGACACTGCGGAAAGAATCTGTAGGGAGAATCAGTAATCTCATTGACCTGAAACCCAGCCTCAAAGAATTCTCCATGTACAAAAGAGAGTAGGTTTGTGCAAAGTCAGCTGCTACGATTACAATCCCTAGCTTTACCAGGCCTAGATTAAATCTAGGTATGTGATTTTATGTCCTTCTCTGCTCAACAATTCACTGCTTTCCATGCTCCTGACTGTAGGGATCCTGGGTTAAACAACAACGCACAAGTTATGAATCTAATACCATGTTGTTAACTCCCTTTAAGTTCTAGGATCTTGAACCAAAGACTGTGGCATTGGATCCAAACAATACTACCCCCTGCACAAATATGCTGCCAGGTAAGCAGATGGATAGGTGGCTTGAGCTCAGATGCACTCTGTTACCACCATTGCAGCAAGCAGTCTTGCAACTTTCAGAACAGGGAACGAATTCTGCCTGGCTTTATTTGATTACTGACTCACTGGCTTCTAAGTTTAAATAACTTATCTCTCTTTGCAACTTACATACTGCTTATTGCCTTCCTTTAACTTCTACTGACACAATGGCTTACTTGCATACTGCAAGCCTACAAATCTTCTGTATACTGCCAAGAATTCAAACAAGAGACATAGGCTTTTCCATTCTTTTCTTCTTAATATCTTAAGTTATAAAAAGAAATTCAGACATATAATTATACCTGTTATGTCCTGTATTAAAGATTGACTGGAAATTTAATGTTAAATCAGTATGAGTTTTTTAAAGTAACGGATATAAGAGTATGTGAGAATGCTATGCAAAAAAAAAAGAGGGGGGAGGCAAAAAGCTTCAATAGTAAAGCAGGAATGTTATTAGATGTTATTGAATTGCTGTTGCTATAATCATACCATTTGCCAACCTGGCCAGGGCTGATGGAGTGAGCAACAGCCACTGTAGGTTATTACTTGATGCAAAGAAATAGAAGGAACTATGTTTTAGGAGAGTTTAGTTGTTTAAATCTTTAATCCTCCAAAATGGATGTTCAAACACCACAGTGATGGATTGGTCTGCCTTACTATCAAAACCTGAAGAGACTCAAACTCATTTTCTTTTATTCCTTTTTCAAATTGCACTTAGAATCATTTTTATATATATAAATGATATATATATCATTTTTATATATATAAAAATGACAGCTATATAATTATTCTAGAGTGGTGGTAGTCAGGCCTGGAAGGAGATCTTATTGTTGGGATTGAAGGAAAATCCTTCTCTTGAATAGCAGTATTTTGTGTTCCAGAAATCTCTGTGAAAAAGCTTTTCGCCCCCTTTTGGGGTGACAAAGGAGAGAAGTTATGTAAATTAACCAATGCTGTAATTAAATTAATAGCAATAGCAATAACATTTCTAAATTGCTTATCAGTGCAAAACACTCTCTAAGTGGTTAACAATGTTTTTAGCTAATTGTCCCCAACAAGCTGGGTACTCATTTTACCAACCTGTGGAAGGATGGAAGGCTGAGTCAACCTGGATCCCTGCAGGATCGAACTCACAACATTGTGACTGCAGTACTGGCATTTAACCACTACGCCACCATGATCCATTAAAAAAAAATATTTTAGGTTATTTGGCTGCAGTGCTAATCTTAGTTCATGAGTAGTTTTGTGTTCATGATTATTTTTGTGTTCTTGTAAAGCCTGTTTATTTGTAAAGTAAATTTAAATCTCCAATAGTATCTGTCTTTCGTTGGAAACTTAGCATTTTAAGTTCAGATTTAGGAAAGATAAACCTGAATTAATATATGTAGAAGGTGAGATGATGACAATGATGACGATGATGATAACGATGATGATCATGATATTTTGGTCTTCCTATGTGACTGATATAAGTAGATTGTCCATATAAGTGGCCTCCAGATCTGTGAATTAAATATCATAAAGAGTTGTGTTCTATACATAAAATAGCAGTGACATGCACCCACTGAAACCCTCCCATGTTCATCACTGCCATTTAGTAATATGGGAGAGGAGCCTTCATGGTTTTTCCCATTTGCAGATGGTCCTGGAATGGAACCCCCACAGACATGGAGGGTCCACCGTAGCTTCTGAAGATGTGGATACCAGAGAATTGTGATTCTTCTTATCGTTAATTTGTTCCTATCTGGACAGCTAATCGCTACAGAAATGACCCTGCTTTTGAGCATTTTCATTATAGTGATTACAACAGAAGAGATTTATAAAACACTGAGTAAACTCAGCAGTTTACTCAATATTCATTACTCGCTATGTTAAATGGAGGGTAGTCCCAGATAAAGGTACAGTGCCTTGCCACAGTATTCATCCCCTCTTGAATTTTCAACATTTTGTTGTGGTACAAGCTAGAACTGAAATTGATTGAACTAGCATTGTTGTTAAGATACCTAACACTATGAAGGTTCCTAATATTCCTACTGGGGTACAAAATTGCAGCAAACAAAAACAAACTGGAACTTTTGGCTTGCATAAGGTTCCCCTGTGTCTATATTTGGTAGAAGCCCCTTTGGCAATAAGTATAGCTATAAGTCTTTGTGGTTAAGACTGTCAGCTTACTCACTGGAATCCTTTAATTTTTGTCTATTCTTCTTTGGTGAAATTATTCCAATTCTCTTGGTTAGACAGGGATTGCAAATGGACCTTAACTTGCCACAGATTATCATTTTGACTGAGGTCTGTGCCTTGACTGGGTCATTCTAAGACATTAGGGTTGTTGTTTTTAAACCACTACAGTGTTTCTTTGGTTCTGCATTTATGATCATTGTCTTGCTGGAAGGTGAACCTCTGTCCCAGTCCTAGGCTTCCTGCAGACTGAAAAACGATCTCCATCAGAATTGCCTTGTCTTTAGAGTCTTCCATCTCGGCTCTCTAACTGACCAGTTTCTCAGTCCCTGTCAAGAAAATTCATCTTCAGACATCATGCTGCCGCTATCATGCTTGTGGTGATGGAACTCTAGGAGCAATGAGCACTGTTGGCTCTGTGACACACACAACATTTTATGTTGTTTCTATAAGCTAGTTTGACTAATGTGAGATCTCCACAAGCCCTACTCAGGTCTTCCAAACTGTAGATCATGACTTTCCTTATTGAATTAAATCATCTGTAATGTGGTCTTCCTCCTCTGCTTCTGTCTTGTTTACCAAACATTATTAGCTTTTCCAACAAGTCATGTCATCTCATGATATTTCCAAAAGAATCTTATGGTTAGACCTAAAATTTTTCATTTTTTTTTTTAATCAGACCAAACAATCTCTTGGAAGTCTTTTATGCTTCTCACATGCCTTTTTACATGTGAGTTTTACATCAGATCCAAACTTCATGGGCTTTTTTTCCAGCAATGGCTTTCTTCTCACCTTTGTTGTTCTTGCTGTTGTTGTGTGCCTTCAAGTTGTTTCCAACTTATGGTGACCCTGAGGCAAAACTATCATAGGGTTTTCTGGTGCTGAGAGTTTGTGATGCACTCAAGGTCACCCAGTGGGTTTCCATGGCCAAATGGGGAATCAAACCCTGGTCTCTAAGGCTGTGCTCCAACACTCAAACCACTACATCATGCTGACTCTCTTCTTCTCTCTACTTGTCCCAAAAGTCATTTGGGGTCATGTCTGACAGACATGTCTGTCATATCCCATGGATGCATTTTTTTTCTATCTCAGCTGTTCAGAGTTACCTCCGAACCCTTCCTTGTGTCTCTACCTAATGCCCTCCATATTCAGTCAAAGAGTTTTTGTAGACAGCCTACTCTAGGCAGAGTCATGATCGAGCCCTATTCTTTACATTTTGTAATAATGGGTTAAAAAGGTAATGTTCATAATTTGTTTCTTTTTTTGTAAGAACTTTATCTCTTATTGATACTTCTACACAATTTTAGCATCAACTTGTTTTGATATCTTGATATGTTGGTGATGCTATTTGTTTAACGGCAACAAAATTTGGGGCCTTTAAGATTCAAAAGTATTTAATCTGAGAGCATGTATTACTGCAACTGCTTACATATGCACTCCATTTAACTACTTATTTGACTTTGGAGGAACTGGGTGGCATCAGAGTTTATTTAGGAGTCACAGCAAAGGGTGTATACAATCAAAAAATGCCAGTTTATTTCTGTTTACTTAACTTTTGTGCTACAATAAAAATATTTGGTATCTCCCCAATGCTGAGTATCTTATGTATATCAAGTGGTAAGAATTTCTATTCTAGGTCATAAAACAAGAAAATAGGAAAATGTGAAAAGGTGTGTGTGAATACTTATACTAGGTACTTATGGCTCCCAAAATACGCACATCTCTTCCACTGAAGTAAATCAAACATGGATGACATCACTCTGGTTGGATCATACACCTGTTTTGCAATGCTAACTTCTCTATTCTCAAAACATACGATGTACCTAAGAATGTAACATCTTTAACCCTTTCTTCTTGATGAAGCCTCAACCTCTAAGACAACTTTAATTATTTCTGAAATTATTTCTTAATTATTTCTTTGTTCTGTGTTTTTGTTCCTTCTTGAGAGCACCTATCTTTTTTTTTTTTTTGTAAGCATGTATCTTTATCTTTTATGTTAAATGTTTGTGTAGTCTGCTTCTCTTTCCTTTTCTTCTAACTTTGACAGAATCTGGTTTTTTTTCCCCAGTATCTGCACATTACATTTCAAGTTCAATATGAGCTTTTTATTCGGTGAAAAATTAAATGAATGCTGAAAAATCTGTGACAAGTTCCAGATGTGTATGAGTAGAACTGACACTGCTGCATTCATACAGAGAACAGTTACATTTGCTCTTCAATTCAGTGATAGTCTCACTTTAAAGACTAATATGAACAGTTATTCAGCAGGGTGCAGTAAAAAAAAGAGAGAGAGAGAGACAGAGAGCTACATATTTCCTCTCAGTCACAGCACTCTGCCTCTTTTTAGTATCTTGACACTCTTCATATTCTTTACTAGCAACTCCGTTTTGGGTTCAATGCTAACAATCTGGGGACATTTTTCCCTGGCATCACTTGTCAACACTTTAAAATAATGGAAAGATTTCTCTACATTTGTAATTACTAATGATGCACATCTTTCACGACACTGGCCCTGACATCCATACAGTTGCTACAGGTGTCGTCACTAAAGATACCTATAAATACAGACACACACACACAGATGAACAACAGTAGCAAACTAGAAAATGATTGCAGGAGATTCCTTTCAGCACAGGCTGAAGCCTATGCACATAGACTTCCCTACAGCATCTAACCACATTCAACATATGGATATCAGTTAAAGAGATACAAAAGTTGTATAATGTTGGGAGAAGGGGCTCTAGTGTGGCCTGACTCCTCTTCAAAGTTTGAAGATACCATTATGCAATTAAGTTGTGAAATGAGGCTAGAGCTGTGAATGCATCCAAAGGACAACCTGATTTTCAAGTCAAGCCGTGCTCTCTATCGCAGCAAATAAGTACATAATTTGGGAATTACTGGTGTGATAGCAAAAATGTGCTTGAAGGTCTTGATTCTGAATAAATTGTCAATATTACAAAGGGACAGAAAAGTTGTGTTACTTGTTAACTGTTTCACAGAGATAATCTAAGAAGTGCCTACGAAACATGTGTAATCAATTTTTTCCTGGAAATACCAATAGAAATGGATGCACAAACCTATGAGAAATATTACACTTCACTAGAAAGACAAGCTGGAATATCAATACTCAGAAAACATGGTATTGCTACCAACAAAGTACAACTTCAGGGAAAACAAGTGGGGTCTGAACTCTCTCTCTTCCTCTCTCACTCACACACACACACACACAAATGTGTATTGGTTGCACAAAATGATGAAGGTGGTTGAAGAAAAGGTAGCTCCTTACATATATTTCCAAGTTTTTCTCAGAGCTGCCAGGCAACAGAACTTGAATATGAATGTATCTCCTTGCCTGGATTTTTGCAGATACTACTTCATTATATATGTTCCGAACTGTAGGTTTTGTTCCATTAGTTCGCTTTTCACAGCTTGGGTTGCCTTTTACTGCATATCCTTTTTTATTATTATGGTACTACAATTTAGTGCCAACACTGTGTGCCAAAGCGCACTGGATTTTGCAAGGTTTAATTTTCCAACCTGATGCTTAACGTCCGTATGGATGTTTATCTAGACACTTAACCCCCTGTCATTTCTGTAAATAGTTTCCTCATTATTTTGTATTTTTCTTTCTTTCTGTGTTACACTATTGCTGTTATTTTTCCCCCTTTTTGTATTATTTTCTGAAAATAAAATCACCTAGTCTGTCAATGAAAAACTCTTCCTGGTTTCACCTTTATTTTTATTCATTTTCACCTTTTCATTCATCTTTTCTTTTTTTTTCTTTTTTTGGATATTACAGTGATCCGCAGGGAGAAGCAAGTAAGAAGATGATGATGATGATTCCAGTTATATGTGCCAGGTACTCCATGAAGTATATCAGCATATTAATGTATCATGTCTAACTTTATGAAACTGTTCAAAACTATTTTCCACGTTGCTTTTATTACTTAATAAAATCTTTGTCTTTCATTTTAAAGATAAATACAATGATAAAATTCTGTCCTTATGGTTTTCATTTGGATTTTTCTTCCACTGCACAGTCAGGGGTCTCCTGACACATTATGCAGCATTTGCAGCTCTGGAGGAGCTCTCGTGGGGAGAAAGGGGCAGCAAAGTCCATTTCTGGCACCTCATTTGCATGTGCCTGAATCCATCCCATTCACTTCAATTGTTTATAAATTGTTTCTAATTCAATGAAATTTTTGAAGTTTCTTCAACAGAATCAATAAAACCCTCAGTAAGGATAAAATCTTTTCTCAGGGAGAGGACCAATAGGGTCTGGCCATTCCAAATGTTTTGACTAGAGTACCATTTCAATTCCAAAGTGAAGGTTCTCGATGGATGAAACTGAAGAGATACTGAAAAAAGTAAGAGTCTCACTGAAGCTAGCCACGTTTTCAAGGTGGTGATTTTTGTTTGTTGGAGAAGCTCAGTGGAAGTCTGCATGCTTTGTATCCAAAAAGATGAGGGCCAGCTCCTGAAATCTCTAAACTCAACTAGACAAAGGCTGAAAATGAAACCACCATTTGATTTGGGTCAAGCTGGGCAAGATATGAGCCACAGGCTACACAATATATCCAAAACATTTTTCTAAACAGACCTCCAAGAGAAAAAAAATAAATTCTTAAAAAAATGTGCCACTAAAATTTGGCAGAGAACTACTGAATCCATGAACAGTGTGCTTTAGCCTACCCAAATATCTTGTCAGCTCATAACATAAACAGAAACTACATAATCCAACTGACTAACCTAATCTTTCAATCAATCAATCAATCAATCAGTTTCCAATCCAACAGAAACACTGGTATAAACATTTCAGTGTGGATCCTCAGTCATTTAGAACTGACTTGGACTCAGGTGGAGTGGCTGTACATTATTACCATTTTTATTAAAAATAAAAGTAACATATTTTATATGTTTCTCTTTAAATAAATATGTAGATATCCATATATATGTATGCTTAGCTATTTCATATCTATTTTTGTGAGGCTCATTTATTTAAAAAGTTCTGACAGATTCACTTCTAAATTTGATCTATTAAAAAAATTCCCCCTAGCCCACAGCTCCTTTGAACATGTGACCTTTAAGGAGTCAGCCAAACATAAAAATGGCCAGAACACAGTGGCCCATCTGTCTTCTTTTTGGTTATTTGTTTGTTTGTTTACACTAGATCAGTGGTTCTCAACCTGTGGGTCCCCAGATGTTTTTGGACTTCAGCTCCCAGAAGCCCTGAGCATTGACCATAATGGCTGGGGCTTCTGGGAGCTGAAGTCCACAAACATCTGGGGACCCACAGGTTGAGAACCACTGCACTAGATGGACTAATGTTTTGACAAGGTGATTTCCTTTATCTACACCCCTGTACTCCCAATGGATTTTGGAAAAAAAAAAATATGACACTTCTTCCCTTTTTCAAAGTGCATTCTTTGGGTGTCTGAGGCAGTTTTTCAATTCTTTCAGACTTCCCTCAGCCAACTTGACTTTCGAGTAATTTCCTTTTGGGGGGAAAAAAATCCTTCCTGCTTTAGATTATGTTACTGACAGGACAGAGATAGCCATCATAGGCTGCATAGCAAACAGCAGACTGCAATCTAACACAAAATTAAGAGCGCTTGAACTCACTAAAATCGGTGATCACTAACTTTCTAGATTATATTTTCGCCATTGCCTGTATTTTCAACATGATTCATTTATAGTTACCTCTTCACATATATTCAGCAATCTTGTTCATTATGTTCTTTAGTCAAAGTTCAAAGTAGAGTCTTCAAACAATCTAATCAATGATAAAGCTTGTTGTCTGATGTTCTTATATTGTATGAATTACTTTAGTTAAATTAGAATTAAATTATTTTTTAAAAAAATAGTTAAAATTAGAATATTTATTTATTTATTTATTATATTTGTATGCTTCCTTTCTCCCAGAATGGGCCCAAGACGGCTTCCAACAATAAATTAAAAACATTAAAAATATTTAAAACAGTTAAAAACAGTTAAAACATATAAAACTATATTCCATTTTAAAACAAATTAATAAATAAATAAAGCCCCCCAATTCACACAGAAGCCTGCTGAAAAAGAAATGTTTTAGGCCATTTCCACACATTATCTGATTCCATCATCTTCCTGTTGCAGCACCTTTGCTGGAAAGGGAGTGCAACATGAATGCTTCCCTCTGCACCCAGCTGGCTTCCTGTGGAAGGGAGTGTGAGCAACATGTGCTTGCCTTCCACAGTGCAGCTGGGCTCTTTCCAATGCTGCACTGGGGAAAGAAGCACCTCCATTGTGCTTCTTTCCCTTCCACATGACAGGTAAGGGGAGGAGCATTGCAGAATTGTGGGCTCTTAACAGTTGTATTCTGTTAAGCAAATATCCCACGATCAATTTATTTTGTGTTTTTCTATGTGTAGTAAGATATAATAGATCTGCCTTACCATTGTATAACTGTGAGCCACCTGCATAAGTTCGGTGCATCCTTGGGCATCTGCAAATGCCCGGATTCCCAGACAATTAGACGGATGTAAAAGTTTCATAAGGAAATGGCAACAGACTTCAACTACTTGAGGGAGCTGGAGAAGGCATGCAGCTGCCAGGAGGTTTTCTATGGTATCTTCCTTTAATTCAAGGCAACCTGTATATATAGAAGATTAAGACACAGATGAAAATGTTGCTACTTTAAAACAAATAAAGCCAACTATGATTTTAACAAACATGCAAGCAAGAAAAATTCCCAATCCTTATTATGACACATGAAAAATAAACTTTGCAGAAGTCAGGAAAATTTTAGAAGATGTAACACCATCAGCTGTTTCTCTGCATTTTCATTTCTTAGCTTTACTAGGCACAAGTCCTCCAAAGAGTGATATTGCACAGGTTGTCCACTACAGCACTGAATTTGGCATACAATATTACCCAATGATAAATCATACTGTAATATCAAAGTAATGAAATAATAGAAATTTGGAAACAACTATTACTCCGAGATCTCCATCTTTTCTTTCCTTTTTTTTCTTCCCATTCACTGAGGGGGAAACTAGAGAAGACTGAGGCCCATAATGCCTTTGCTTTAATATTCAGATGTGTAAACTAGAAACCAAATAATACCAAAGCAGGTACTTGCTAAATCAGTTTATAATCTTTTACTTTGAGCTTCAACGTGTATTCTTGCGGAAACAAGATACTAAAGCACTGGATGAGCTGGTTCTTTGATACCAAAAGCATTTCCCTCAATTCATTTCCCTCTGTGAATGCTGCCTCATAAATCCCAAGTCGGTAAAATGATGTATAATAATAAAAGGAATTGTATGCCTCTGCCATAGCATCAGACAGTAAAACTGAGACACCTGAAACTTGGCATGTACACTAAGGGGACACTGTGGAGGAGTCTGTATCTCTGGGCTATTTGGTTTTTAAAAACAGATTAATTATAGCTAATTGGAATCTGTTTGAAGCCTGCAGTTTCACTGTGAGCCTCTAGTTTCTAGTCAATCCCTAGAAATAAGACTGGAGGCAAAGCTGGGAAATTCATTTCCCAACAGTGCCTCCGTGTAGTTCCACATAGTACTATCAAACAGCTCAAAGAAGAGAAATACTAGATGCACTAGCATCTAGATGATGGATGCGGGGGATTGTGCTGGGGAAAAAAAATATGCACCAGAATATGAAAGAGAAAAAAATCATAGAAAATGAGCGATGGTGGGGGAAAGACAGAAAAAATAGCAGGGGAAAAAGACAGAAAACTAGGATATGGATGAGAACCAATCGGTTTCTAAAACTTGTGAAGCTTGTATTTCTGCTAGCAACATCAATGAACTAAGTATCTGTCATGCTGCTTTAGACTCTCCTTACCATAACATTGGAGTTCAGAGTAACTTGGCATGTGAGATCAGTGTGGGGAGGGGCAAAATATGAATTGGTCAGCTTACATTTGGAGTGGATGAAAATGATCGTAAGAAGTCTCAAAGATATCAACATATTTTCAGATAACAATATTTCATAGTCCAGACAATTTTTTTTTTTTGAAAAAACAGAATTATAGTAGGTTTGATTTGAATCAAGGTTTACAATTTCTTTCCTGCAGCATTTGTGTGTCAGCCCACAGTTAAGTATTATATTCCATCAGTTTGTACTGTTATTTTAATGGGATAGGTCTGCATGAATAGAAAACAGCAAATAAGTTCATCCTTTCAAAATCCTTTCCAAAATCCATTTATCTTACTATTAGGTGTTCAGCTACTGTAAAGATAGTTAAAATCACAACTTATGCAAGTTGTTGTAAACTAATAAATTATACCCTACAATGTTCAAAGGGGCTTACCCTCATATAACTACTTTTCCACATTTTTAAATAGGGGTGAGTGGAAAAGAAATATTGTTTTTCTTTATTTTTGTTTTTTAAAATTTCATTTCTTTCATTTTTCATTTGTTTGAACCATTTTGCTTTTCACTTTATCAGTTTATCAGTTCATTTTTGTTTTTTTGTTTTTTCTTTATTTCAATGGGAGACTCAGACAGCCTTCTGCTACTTGCAACTCTCGAATTTGCTATCAGAACAACATGAAATTTGTGAGCTTCCTACTATCTTCCAACAAAGAACCTGACCTATCTAATTTCATCCACATTAGACAAAGGGTCCAAATTCTATTTTTTTGTTGTGTGCCTTTGAGTCTTCTCTGACTTACAGTGACCCTAAGGCAAATCTATCACAGGGTTTTCTATAAGCTCTTAAGACAGTGGTTCTCAACCTGTGGGTCCCCAGATGTTTGTGGACTTCAGCTCCCAGAAGCCCTGAGCATTGACCATAGTGGCTGGGGCTTCTGGGAGCTGAAGTCCACAAACATCTGGGGACCCACAGGTTGAGAACCACTGTCTTAATAGAACAGACACATAATTTTTAATCTTTCATTTGCTGTCTAGAGGACCTTTCTACGGCTTTCATGTTTGGCGTTTCCCACCCATAATTTCCAAGTATTTTCTTCTAAGGCAACAAAATTAACAAATTTCAGACCAACTAGGAAGAGATGTCTCTTTTGACATAAATAATAAAATCACCCATCCTGTGAGCTAATTATTGCTTTCAACAAGGGAACCAATCTGCTCTTCTAAATATGAATGAAGTAAATGAGATTATTTGCTATTTTTTTCCTTTCATTGTAAAAATAAATGCAGTGTCCTGGAATAGAAGTCCACTGAAAGCAATGGGATCATGTAATGTAGCTTCTTCCACTGATTTCAATGGAATTTACTACTCTAGATTAGGATTAGGTTTATCATACTTGTAAATCACCCACTCAAAAATATTAGTTAGTTATAACTAAACTAAGTTATAACTTAAGTTACATGTACGTATCTACATGGGGGATGTCATAAGTGGGTTTTAAGTGGGGTGGAATCAGATGCTGATGATACTCAGCTCTATTTCTCCTTGTCATCAGAGTCAGCTGGGGCTGAACAGGTGCTGGACAAGTGCCTGAGTGCAATAATCAGCTGGATGAGGGACAATAAACTGAAAATGAATCCTGATATGACAAAGGCTCTGTGGGTTGGTGGTTCTTGAGTCTGGGAATTGGGTAAACAGCCTGTCCTCAATGGGGTTGCACTTTCCTCAGAGGAGCTGGTATATAGCATGAGAGTACACCTAGATACATCTTTGTCACTAGGGCCCCAAGTGGACTCAGTAGGATGAAGTGCTAGGTGCCAGTTTTGACTGCTGCACCAGCTATGATCTTTCTTGGAGAGATAATTTAGCCACAGAAGTCCATGCACTGGTAACCTCCCAGCTAGACTACTGCAATGCTCTCTACATGGGGCTGCCTTAAAGACTTGGAAGCTGCAGCTATCACAATTCAAAACAGCAAAACTGCTGACTGGAATATCATATAAATAGTTTATCTTGCCAGTCTTAAAAGAATTGCACTGACTGGTAATACATTTCCAACATGAATTCAATATGCTTGTGATGACATTTAAAGCTCTAAATGGTTTGAGACCTTGATATTTGAGGGGATGCCTGTTTGGATATGTGCTTGCCTGAGGATTACTGCTGGAGGAGTCATCCTTTGTGTCCCACCAGTGAGATCAATATACTGTATTGGGACACGGAAGAGGGCATTGGCAATCATGGAAACCCTACTGTGGAATGCCCTCTCCCTGGCGATCCAACGACCTCCAACACTTATGTCTTTTAAGTGCCAAGTTAAACTTGGCTGTTCATAAAAGCCTTTGGGCCTCATTAATTCATCCAAATTTGATGTATATAGGTTTTTTTAAAAAAATAAACTACTAAACTATGTTTTTAATTTATTGTTACAGTTGAATATGTTTTTAGTTTATTTATTTTATTGTTTTAAATCATGTAACTTGTTATAATGCTTTTTGTGAGCTGCTCTGAAATCTTTGATACAAGGTGGAGTAAGACTAATTTAATATTTTAATATTATAGATAGATATTTTAATAGATAGATAATAGATAGATAGATTGATAGATGATAGATAGATTTGGTCTATTTTTAGCATTTCTAAGTCATGTCTTTCTTTGTATGAATATTGGTCTACAGCTGAGTTTCTTATAGCACAAAGAAGGAATGGTTTGAAGACAGAGAGAAAGAAGTATACTACATATGATAGCAAGATTTATTGGGCTTGATAGGGAAATGTACACTATCAAGCACTCACAGAAGTTAATAAATTTGTCTCCATTTTGGCAATAACTGAGTAATCATTTAATTTTAATCTGGTCACCAAAGCATAAATTAGGCTAAATTACCAGAGTAATAAATTTTCAGCTGTTGGCCTGTCTGCTTAAAAACACTTCAACAGAATTAGCTTGGGATGAATTTAGCTAATCACTGCTGCTGGCCCATCCAATTCTGTCCTACAACAAAATCTCTTCTTTTTTATGTTGGCCTCAAGATAGTATACTGTCTCTCAAACAGAATGGGGCAGCTTCTCCACTATCCCCAGTACTCAAATATACATTTAACCACAAATACATACAAATAAATATATTTACACCAAAATACATACAAATAACTGTATACTAATACATATGCAAATGACAAATAGACAGAAAGATAGAGTGTGCATCAATGACAAATAGATAAACAGATAGTTAGATTGAAAGATAGATTAGAAGTCATTAACTTCTAATACAATACTATTATCTTACATTTCAAATTATTAAAAAGCATCTCCTTTTATATTAAAAACAATGAATGATAAACACAGGAGTCATGTAGAAATCACTTAACACAGTACGAAATCTGCCACAAGTAAAGGCCAAAAAATGAGGTTATGAATAAAAATGAGGTGTGCACTAAAGATGGATATGCAACTTCCCTCACTCTCTGCACCCAGCTGAACAGCAAGTTGACAGCAAAGCAGTGTGGACTCATGAAGCAGTACAGCCCTATCTCACACTCCAGCTTCATTCCAAATGTGCCACATTGTCTCACTGTACTGTCACTTCTGGAAACCTAGGCCATTTCTGCACTAGCCTGTTATAGTGCTGTTACTCCACTTTCAACATCCTATGGAATCCTTTGAGGCCCCTCCCGAAACTGCAAACCTCAGGATTCCATAGGATGTTGAAAGTGGAATAATAGCATTGTAACAGTCCAGTGCAGAAATGGCCCAAGTTTCAGATTGTCTGTGATCAGCAAACATACTAAATGATTTTTTTGTTCAATTATTCTGTTATTCTGACAGACTATAAAAACATGCTTTTTAGTCTAAAAGATGTCCATGTTTCCCTAAACCAATGACACAATCTGGATATTAGCCACATGAGCTATGTATACATTTAAGTACTATGATTTGCTCTGCTGGTAATACTAGGTATAGATTTATGAAACACTTTCCTATTTTGGACAGTTAACAAATGTGTTACTAATACTTCAGTTTAGACACTATAGTTGTTGGGTTTTTTCTGTTTTGTTTTTTTAACAGCATCAACACATATATTATTTTACCATATTTTATAACAATCAACCAGCAATCAGCACTATCTGATGAAACAGTATGTTATTTCATGTGTTAGATTTTCTATACCACTTGCAGGTCTGGACGTTTTGTAAGGGAAATCAATGAGTGGGTAGGTAGTTCCCACCACCACACTTATTCTCCCAGGAAAATACCTCTCCCACTATGCCAAGTTCTGAAACCTGAATTGTAAGTAGCATGAATATAGTGCTGGGGAGGACATTAGAATGGAAGGACTGACAAGAAGGTTTTTGTTGTAAATTGACAAAAGTTGCAAACAGACACCCCTCTTTTAGCTGTGAATATTTTCCTGTGAGAGGGTCAAGTATTCATCTGCCTGTTCCTCTCACAATACTCTGTTCTTCCACATCTATATTATCTCTGCAGAAATGCAATGTGAACTCATGTATCTTAAGGTAATCAATATCTGTTATTGTGTAGCTCTCTCACTTATATTAGGCTATTTTTAGACTCTATATTGTCTCTTAGCTGTTCAGCTGCTTAGTAGCTTTACAAAATTCATAGAAGCAGATGCCAGCACAGCATTACTGCAGTCCACATACCTGCACAACTTACTGCACAAATAACTGCTCACTCAAGTGAGTCCATTGGGTTCAACAGTAAATAACAATGACTGAGGTATGAGAAAGAGTGAGTTGTCTATAGAAATGTACTTCTTTTACAGCACCTGCAGATACAGAGAGAGAGTGAACGAATGGATGCATAAACTGATGAATGCACAGGAAATGAAAGGAATACAAAGACATTATTAAAAGGTACTAAAATAATGCTTATAATTTGGGAAGGATGAGATAAGTATGAAATGAAAATACCTGTCTCTTGTCCTATCACTCAGTATGCCACTATAACCTCTTGTCAGCAGTTGGTAGATCAGATAAGTAATTACTGATTCCACTCAGACAAAATCTTGAAAAGGTTGCCTGCAAGTATCCTTCAGCTGTAATTGGCAATCTTGCCTCAGTTTTGGCAGACTATGGTATATGTGTGCTGAAGAAATCAGAAATGATAAATATCATTTCACTGAAAATAGGAAAAAGCTATAATTCTACCACCACCAAACAATATATATAACCTCATCCTCTGTACATTATCACATCCTTTTCACCATTCACTCTTGTAGAACTTATCTTGGCATATCTTATGCATGAACAAGGAGGAAAGGGACAGTGCTCTCTGATCTTATGGCTATGCATCGTGCATCATTTGAACACACAAGTTATACATACTTAGGTTCTGTATGTATATAGCATGTCCAGTAAAAAGGAAATGCCTGTGTGTTAGACTTCATGCCCAGATTTGGACCAAAATATTGTAAGAGGAAAAGCTAGTAGCCACAATGCTGCTCTTCTCTCCACACTTCAGTATATCTATGCATGTCAAAAGCATTAAATAGTAAATATAGCTAGGAACATTAGGAAAATGCTCAGAAACATATATAAGGTACACTTGAGCAACTTTGAACTTATTCTTTCTGCCTTGACAGCAATCATAGAAATTATAACCTTGAATTATTGAACTGCCTTATTGTCACAATCCGGAAACAGAATCTCAACCATTTCTTAGTTTGTTTTGTTTTTCATTTGTTTGCATGTCCTATTTGGCATTTTTGGCAGTCCATGTGGCCTTCAGAAGGTTCCAAGGGCAGAAAACTAGTTTGAAGCTGTCCACCCTTGTTCTATGGTGTATTTTGTCACATTTTATAATTGATGATACCGTTACAATATACATGGTACTATTGTAATACTGAATTGTGATTTTAAAGAGCTGTCATAGCATTTCCTTGTATATCTAATATTGGACAGGTGATCTAAGAATAGCATGAATGAATGCTATATGTACGTGGATGGACAGAAAATAAACATATCTCCATAAACAAAACAGTAGTGTCTATGTAGGAATGTGTATTTTTAAAATAGTAGAAATAAATGTCAATGTTATAAAAGGTTCCATCTTAAATGACTTCTGACAATCTGGTCTAGATCATGAAGTTTTACACAGCAGCTTCACATCAAAACAGCCTATAGGTTTTATCTATACTCCAAAGATATCTTTGCTGGCATCCTTGAATAAAAATAAATCAAAAATAACTTTCTCAATGGGAGAAGGAAACATTTGAATTATGTTGTTCTTGGGTACAAGAATAAACTAAGTGAAGATTTCTTTATGTATTAACTAACTAACTAACTATTTATTTATTTATTTATTTAGTTTTATCTTCTTCTACACAAATCCAAGGTTTAAATCCTCAGCATGAAGATACAGTTTTCAACTCCAGTTTTCAAAGGTTCTCACACTCATACACAAAACACAGTCAGACTTTCCCTTTATGCCAAAATGTGATTTTTTTTCTTCCCCATTGGGCAAGTTTACCTAGCATTGTCTGTGTTTTTGAACGATTTTTCACATTTTGAGATTTTTCTGCCAAAAAAATCATTTGCGCAAGAAAAATTACTTTGCACAAAATAAAATATTTTTGTGTAAACTCCAACAGAAACAAAAAAAAAATGAACATAATGTTTAGTCTTTTTGCTCACATGGCGCTTGATTATATGTTTAAATGGGGCGCTTCATGTATTGTGTCACCCTATCTTGTTGAAAAGAACATTTGTGAATATTGTTTACATTCCTACTCTTAGTTAGCTGTGCACTATATTAAGCTTCATTTTCCTTCTCACAAACTTAATATCCCATCCACATCAAAGTACGAAAGATGGTATGATGCAGGCAAACTTGCCTTCTTTTTGGTAGCTTTTTTGGCATCAAATGTATTTTGCTAACAGAGGTGATTTAGATTTGCTATTTTCTCCTTTCTTTTTTTCTCACTGAGAAGAGTACATGATAGTAGCAGCTATTAGATAATTCTTGCTTTAACTCTACCTTGCACTCCATGCGATCCACTATATCAAATAACCCACTGGCCAATTTGTATGGCCTGTCAGGTACTTGAACACCCTCCTCCTCAGTTCTCAGTCTCAAGCATGCAGCTAAATTGTGTACGCGTCTGTGTGTGTGTGCGCGCGTGCACGCACATGTGTGTGCATGTGTCCACACACCTTCAAGCTGCCTGTCAACTTATAATTACCCTATCAATTTCAAAGGGTTTTCTTGGGCAAGGAATATTCAGAGGTAGTTTTGCCAGTTCCTCCCTCTGAAATATAGCCTACTGCACCAGCTATTCATTTTCTCTACTTCTCCCCACTCCGGTTTATTAGTTTTGTTTAATATGACACAATCCATACAGTCAAAAGACGGAGTTTTTTTACAGTTAGAGCATCTGTTCTTTTCTAGCTTCCTACTTTTTTTCTCTTGTTCCTCTTCTCTTCTAAGAAATGTTTGACAAAAATCTTTAGCAGAAATCCTGAGGCAATAAGTCCTTCATCTAATCCAGCAAGAGAACCAAAATATCCAGAGATATAAGCCAGTTTTTATGTTACTTTTGTCCATATCACTTTGATTTTATAAAGTATGTCCCTAAAGTAATATTACCAACACTGAAGCACTTCCAACACTTCCAAATCATTTTATTGACCATTGCTTCCTGAATGGGTGCTATATACTGTCCCCTACGAAATGCAGGAAAATCCCTGGGTACTGTGGGAGGGAAGCATTTTGATGCAAAAACAGAGAATGGCCCTGCTGGATTTCATTCTTTCATCCTACATAGGAATGCCACTTATGCTGTAGCTGCATATCACACTAAACCATGTTTTGTCATGGCATCGTTGAGCCTACATTTGCTCTAGACGCAAAGTATTTACTCCCCTCTGATCTTCTCATGCAGCCCAGAAGAAAACACCTTTTACTCTACTTTTAATTACTGAAGTTAAACTGGGAATCATGAATAACAATAATTATGCTATATTTTAACAAGGCAACTTCAGAACCATGCTTTGAAACAAGCTTATGTAAATTTAACCATGCTTTTTTTTCACTACAGCTATTTATTATTGCTGTTGTTTGCTGGTTGTTTCAGACAACATAAAAATAATTTAATCATGTTTTCTTTCCACTACAGTTATTTTATATTACTGTTGTTTGCTTGTTGTTTCAGACAACATAAAAAGCCAGAGTTAAGCAGAAGTAAAAGATTTGACCATGTGAAAATGATAGAAAGGATGGTGAATATGCAAAAAAGGCTAAACGTTCACTAGCAGTCATCTTTGTACGTATATATCACAATAAACTGTGGTTCTGTACTATAGCATAGGCTTTCACAAATTTTGTTCAAATCATCAGATGCAAAAAAAAAAATCTCACATTGGTAGGTTTATGTACACATAATGGGTAGATGAAGGGTTTAAACAATGTGATCAGAAGGAAGTGAAATGCAGAAAAGTACAGACAGTGATAATTACTTTAGCATTGGTGACTCAAAAAATGTTAGACAATAACACAAAACATTACATTACCATTGTTCATTCCCTCTCAGCATACTGTGTACAACGCTC
Organism: Iguana delicatissima; assembly: GCA_948472985.1. Taxonomy (NCBI): domain Eukaryota; kingdom Metazoa; phylum Chordata; class Lepidosauria; order Squamata; family Iguanidae; genus Iguana; species Iguana delicatissima. The sequence continues at coordinate 198,274 of CAOKZL010001677.1, read as the reverse complement.
ACCCCATATTGAGACTCTGCCCACTTGAAATCAATACTTCATGCATCTGATGAAGTGGGCAGTGTTCAAAAAACCTTTGTTGTTCTTGCTTGCCTTCAGGTCAGCTTTGAATTACAGCAAACATCCAAGAGCCCTGGTCATCAATAACCCTGCTCAGCAATGCGGTCTTGAAAGAATCAATGCATATGTAGTACGGTCTATGTCTTTTCCTACTGTCTTCAATTTTATCAAACACTACCATCTTTTACAAAGCAGCATGCTATCTCATGGTATGTCCAAGTATGGTAGGCTCAACTTAAGTCATTTTCAGGCTTTCAGGCTCCACTCTGTTCAGATCCATTTATTTGTGTTTTGGCAGTTCAAAGCCTATAATTGATATTATATAAATCTGTTAGCCTTCAAAGTGGTATAGGGTTCCTTATTACTGTGGCAAGAGAATAGTTCAGCAATTTCTCTGGAAACTGTTTATAAGCAATTGAGTCAGTAGTAATTAATGTGCTTGGTGCTAAGATTCAGACAAGTTGTCATTGCACATGAATCCCATGAGGAAATCCACCGCACATGATCTGCAAATGGAAAACTTAACACCCTTATAGATCTTGCCATATCTCTAGTTCATGATGCAAACTGCCTGTTTTTTAAACCAGCCAGTCTTGGTCTGTCTGTATCAAAGACTATGTAATTGGTTTTCAAGGGGAAGCAAAAATGCATTGCAGCAATGTTACTTACATATTTGCATAATTAATAGCATTGGACTTAACCTGGCAGTCCTAATGAAACAGTAATTTCATTTATGTAATAATAAAAATTCTGAATTGATATTATATAATAAAATCATATACAGTAATCTCACTGTAATAAAAGAAAGTTTCAACAAATATCTTTATACTAAATTGAAACACTTAATGGAGGAGAAGAATTAGTTAACATAAAAAGTACTACATACATAAATATATATTTTTGCAATAGCGCAATATTTTTTATTAAATTTCTTCAGCTAAATTTATGTGTTCATAAATAGTTCAATGGATTTTACTCCCAGGTAACTATACACAGAATTACAGTTGTGCATTATAAACACTATTGTGAAATTTTATTAGCGGTTTAATTTGAATGTTTGTCTTGTGTGATGGAGCTTTTTTTAACAAGAGTATTAGCTTCTTTAAGCACAATTTACAAAAAAGCAAGATATACTTAAGACAATACAGATTCTATCATTATCATCATCATTATCATCATCATCATCATCCCACCTTTTTCCCAGTCTTGGGAAAAACAATTAAAAATACCACTCCCTAGATAGATACACACACACATGCAGACACACACACACATCCATTTATATACCTCAGCCTATATACACTGACATATATCTACAAAGCTACCATTATATACTTTTGCATATATAGATGATATCCCTCCACTGAAAGATCAATATGTGGGTGTTCAAAAGGGGATCTTCTTGGCTGTAGCATCCTAGAAGTACTACTGTACCATGTAAATCTGATGGCATTAAGTAAATAAATAAATAAACGATGCTAACCTCAAGTCCTCTCTGACGCTCCTACTGGTGGCTGATCACACATTTGGATTTCAAGAAATGATGGTTTAATTTTAGGCCTAGTAGACTGGTGGGTGGGGGGTGATGAGGATGACGATGATGATGATTATTTTGGCAAATACATGTTATTCTATGTTCTCCATTGATATTAATTTCCGGGATAAAATATATTTTATAGAAATACATATGATGATTTTGCACAAAATTTTTAGGTTAAAAAAAAAAGGAAAACAGTTTCCAGATAGTCACTTTTTTGTATGCAAAATTGTCATTTTTGATACAATTCCCCCCTCTGATTTTGCACAAAGAAGCCAATGTAGGAGTCTGAAAACTGAGGTCTTTTGTATTAAGTATTTATTTTTCACACTATGTAAAATCCATTATTTTTAGTATGGCACATGAGTTTTTGGCAAAATTGCTGAGGTTTGTGCAAAAAAAAAAAAACCAAAAAAAACTAACTGTCACAACCTACAATGTTGAGTGACAAATCACATTTAGCACTGGTTATTAATAGCCCAAGGTCAAGAAGCCAAGGAAGTAAGGACAGAAACAAACCAGGCAGAGGGACACACTGACAAATAATTGGGCTCCTTCTGACCTTGTCACATCAATAAAGGTGAGATCTAAGTGCTGGCAAGGAAGTCTTCCACAGGGAAAACCACATATTGTTTCCAGCACCAGAACAGTGCTTATCTGTCTCCTTTTGTGCACAGACTGATCACTGAGGCTATTTCTACGCTAGACTGTTACAGTTTAGGGCCCTTCTCTAAACTGCAAACCCCAAAATTCCATAGGATCTTGAAAATGGAATAATAGCACTATAACAGTCTAGTCCAGAAATGGCCTGAATAAGGATAGCTGGGACAACCCTGACTGCATTTGCAATCTGTCCTTTAATCATCAAGCCATATTTGTCACAACTTCCCATTTCTTGATCAACTTCAACTTAAATCACTTTATATTTCATCTTTAATTTGTGAGGCAATATTGAAAACATTAAAAATGATGACATAAACTTTAGTTTTAATTATCTGAACACATCTTCTACACTAGTGAAAACTGATCTCACTCTCCTTCTCTCCAAAGCAGCAATATAAATGAGCAAAGCATGGCCTGTGGGCTATATCACACATCTGAACCCCCATTTTGTTGTCCCCAGGGCCCCCTATGGGTCAAAAAATATTGCTCCAGAATGTTCCCAAAAGTCTCCTAGAGAGTGGGGTGGAGAGCATTCTACCACATTTGAAGCTCAGCTTCTTCTCCCAGAAGTCTAACATTTTTTTTACAATTTTTTTGCCCCCAAATGCCTTCTAAGGCTCAGTGGGGCAATTCCATAATAATTTGAGCCAATCCTGGAATAATTTAGGCCCTTCACAGGCTTTTTTTTAAAAAAAAAAATAATAAATGGTCAACAGGACCTGACTTCCTCTTACTTCCTGTTGCTAAAAAGAAAGACCACTCTGAGCACAACAAGATGGGGAAACACCCTGGTGTCCAGCAACTGGAGGTTTTTTTTTTTTTTTTTGGTAGGCATGTATGCAGTAGGAAGCTGCAGTCATCACCCAAGGTATCCTGTGGCTAATGCGGCCCCCTGTCATAAAGGAACCCAAACCACTCTTTGCCAGCTTTACAATTCCTAACATTTCTTATTTCTGAATAGACAAATTGGAAATGATATAGTATGTTCTTGTGGTTAAAGAAAAATGAACAGAACCAGTCCTCATTACAGAAAATATAATATAATGCACTACAGTACCTGTATATGCAAACTGAACAAGATCCCAGAGTGCACTTGGGTCAATGCCTTCCATTTTGATTTCTTCTTGCTTTGCTTCACAAACGTCACTTGTAAACATGGCAGCAAAATAATCAGAAACGGAACTTAGAACAAGTCTGGAGGGAAAACCACATATATACATATACATCCATTAATTTAATTAATATTTTATGTTAATTCAGCAGTGTGTTCAGCTAGTAGTAACTTGCTACAAACTATTAAAGTTAGGAATGTGAAAGCATTGTCATGAAAAATAAGCACACATTATTATATAAACCACTGAGTATAAGCCCCACTGAACGTATGCATACATAGAATGAGGCTTTTTGTTGTTGTTGTTGTTTTGTTGTGCGCCTAGAAGTTATTTCCAATCCTAAAAGAAACCTATCAAGAGTTTTCTGGGTTTCAGTGTGACACACCCAAGATTTCCATGCTGTTTCCATGGCTAAGCAGGAAACTGAACCCTGGTCTACAGGATCATAGTCCAGTGCTCAAACCACTATATCATACTAGCTCTCTTTCAAGAAATTTATAATTCAGTAAAAAGTAAAATAAGAGAATGAGAAACAACATATTTGCTGGACAGAAGTTCGCTGTTCTAACCACAGTTTCCTCTGTTGATCTCAGAGCACAGAATGTTTTATCAGTATGTAGGCAATCCTTCACAGAGGACCTTTCCGCACTATACCATTATAGTGCTATTATTCCACGTTCAACATCCTGTGGAATCCTGGCCTTGAGGCCTCTCCCTAAACTGCAAACCCCAGGATTCCATAGGATGTTGAAAGTGAAATAATAGCACTATAGCACAAAATGGCCATAAACTATCCTCAGATCATTTAGGGGTTCATAAGATCTGACTGTTCATGAATGCAAATTCTTTTAAATTTCTATTCTATAAACTTCTGTAAACTTATATTTCTTTATAAACGTATGACCATAGTTAGAATGGTTCACCGTCTTTGGCCTAAATTCAATTATTAGTATCAACAAGAGTAACTCCATCTCAGTAAAGAACTTAAAGAACTTTACATAAGTGTTTTTTAGCAAGCTTTCCTTACTGAGTGAGTCCACTGAAGGTGGCAGTAATAACTGAATTTAGCATTTTGTCTTCACTGTTGTATAGCAAGGTCTACCTGGTCATGATGCATTACTTACTTCTATTTATCTCACAGCCAAGTTTACACTTGGGCTACATATTTTCTACCAGTTTAGGATTTATTTAGCCCCTGATCTTCAGCTATAAGATCCCTCAAGGCGACCTACAATATAGCATAAAACTTATCCATTAAAACCATAATAATGTCAGAATAAAATATCAAAGAATTCAAGTTACCCAGACCAACATTAAACCATTTCTAGAAGCAGAGTACAAAGGTAAATAAAACAAAAATCCTGACAAAAAGAAAACACATCTAAAAACAACAACCACAACTTTTTCATCTAAGGAGCTTCTTGTCCTGTGTTAACAACCACCCATTGTCATTTTGTGGGCAATGGGACACAGCAGACCATTACAGCCAAGATCATTATAAATGTGGCAGACGTTCCATATGTCAACTAAGTTTTGATACCAAAGAATTTACATAACCTATTACAGAGAGAACTTTTAAATTACAGTAATTGTCTACACGTAAATCTGGATGTGTTACATACATCTTGATGTTCCCCTGCAATAACATTTATGTAGGAAAGACTCTTGTAATCTCAAGCAGCATATATCTGAACATAGCAGCAGAATCAAACATGCATATAGAGATATTCCTTTATATGAACATTTATTTCAATTAAAATATCATTATTCTATTATTATTATTATTATTATTATTATTATTATTATTATTTTGGCTATTGAAGTGGTTGTCACTAAGAATATCTAAAAATATGGATTTACTTTTTTCTCAAAGGGAATATTATTGGATTTTTGCTTTGAATTCTTCTGTTCTAGCAGGCTTGGATGAACATTTAAATTTCATTTGTTTTCTGTAAGTAACACTGTTCAAGTTGCTTACCGCACAGAACCTTCTGTGCTCTGCCTCTCAATCCCCTTTCCCTTGGTGAGGCTCAAGACTTCTATAAACACTTCTGTTAACATATGATTGCACATGCTTGCTGCTGAGACAGCTGGACAATGTAAGTAATTTTGTAAGACTGGTTTAGAGGATCCAAAATGTTTGGCCTTTTTGAGTACACTGAATTTAACATGGGCTTGTTCAATTATTGCAGTGGTTTGTTTAGGTACATTGGGGAATTGCCAGGTGTTTTCCTTAAACTGTAATGGAACTGTTTGACCTTGACATGGTTCTGTACCTGTTTGTGACTATACTTAGAGTATTGTCTTGTTGCCTATTGCTGATAAAGTAGAAATTATAAAATTTGGTACATGAATAGCCATATAAGTTCAGAAATGTGATAATTTCCTTATTACAAATAAGCAATATACAGTGCATACTTGTACAATACTATGAAATGCAGTAGTTGTCACAAGAGAAACAGAATCGTGATAGTTATAAAAACGAGCCCACAAACCTTTTGATTATTCCATCTATATAATTATAGGTTCTCTGTTGGAGTTTAGAAGTTGGATAACATCTGTTTTACTCAAGAGGAGTGTTGAAACTGCAGGTAACCATACTGAATGATAATTAAAAGGCTTTTACTGTAAACATATACTAAGAACACACATACACTGAAGACATAGAATCGTGATAGTTATATAAACAAGCCCACAGACCTATTGATTATTCCATAAAAATAATCACGGTACCTTTTATTGGAGCCTAGACATGGGATAAAATGTTTTAATCAAGAGGAGTGCTGAAATTCTACGTAACCAAACCGAGTGATAATCAAAAGGTTTCAACTGTTTATTATATGGCTTAGCATAGATACTAGCTACCACTAGAAGCAGTCCTTAGGACTGAATAAGAAATGAAGATGCATTACACAGACATAAAAAAATGGTTGACAAAAACCAATCTAGTTGAAATATCTCATTTAAATATTCCAGAAATGGATGTACTGATTTCCATTATATCTAAATAGTTTTCTTGTACAGCATTGGCCACTGATTGACTATTATGGTCGCAGAGCCTTCTACGTGCGTTCTTTTTGTACATGTACATGAGTGTCATGCTTCATATGTTGTTCTCAATAATACATTGTAAGATTGGATAAAAGTTAAAAATCCTTACAGTATTTAGTTACATTGTGAATTATATTATAAATAACATATCCTGTGTCAACAGCTGGTAATTCTGATCAACCAGTTGTTTTGTATAAATAATAATATTCGATCATATGCCTTTATGTCCTTTTCATTCATCCCATGGGTAGTTGTCTCCTTAGATCAAAGAGATGACTTTTTAAAAAACAGGCTCATTCTTTCTTCTTAATTTTAACTTAATTTTAAAATTTCTTAAGTTTCTTTTTTTTCTGCATTATGAAAAATACATTGTGCAATAATATGCATCAGTTAACTTCAGGATAACTGAAAATTCAAGTATCAAATGTTTATATATCATCTCGTTATGATGATGAATAGGACTTCATTCTATCTACAGTCAATCTGAAATTGGCCGACAATGGTTGCATAGAGATAAAAATATTCAAGTATTCAGGAAATGTCTAAAATTTCTTTGCATCCTACTCACGTCTCTTTTCATGTGCCACTCATATATGCAACCAACAGGTGGGTTTTGCTTCTTTGGTTGGTTTGGGGGTTTTTTAAGCAGATATTTTTATAAATGCATACATTTTATCAATTTGGCTTTTATTTCCATCTCTTTATTTCTTTTTCTTTATACAAGCAGCAACCAGGAAAAGAGCAATGCATATTCAAACATATATTGCTAAAGTACTACTACAGCTATTTTGTCATGAATTTAACCAGACAAAACAAGTGGAATATGCCTTATAATTAATCTTAATTTTAAGAGATGGCATACTAAATCATCCAATATTCAAAAAGAAAATAGGAATGCCTTGGGATTAACTGCATTAGCAATGAACTGTTGCTTTCTACACTTCAGAGAGTTGCAGGTGGTGGTAAATCTTGGCTTTGAAGCATGCTGACCTATTCAGCAAAAAGGTCATTTGTCTTTTGCATGTCATTTTCTTCTTTCCAGTTCCTACAATGCTACTAGAATAAACTAATGAATATTGTTTCCTCCATGGAGTTTTGTGTCCTTAATGCAAGATAATCCACCAACTAAAAAATTATTTGGATATTAACACAACTGGTTTAACTTTTTCCAAGTCAGCATCTAATTAAAGTTTCTGCTCCCACAGGCACTATTTTGTTTGCTCCGAAACTGAACATAGGGCTTTCCAGAAAGCTGAACAACTGGAAAATCATTCCAACCTCTGATTATTCAAGGAAAAGTGAATATCTCAAGTGACAATAACCTTTCCAACCCATCCTTTGGTTTGTGGTTCTTTATAAGAAAGTGTTAGAATTTCAAAACAATGAGTTCTCTTGTAGAATGAGCTGCAAATGAAGCTAGGAATGTACCTCATATATGAATTTATTACTTGCATCAGAATATATTGATTGAATAACATTAGGCTGTAAAAATCTTAGATACCATAGCAACCTATTGGGTTTAAATTATAGTAGGAATAATATAGTCCTCTCAGTTTGTTATGAAAAAAAAAATTATTGGTGGGTGGATGCTTGGCATTTCCTGCTTCAGGTTAAAAAACACAAAAGGTTGAATAGACAATATATTTTTTAAAAGCTAGCAGGAAGCTGACATGCCATGAAAAAGAAAACTAGGCTGCCAGTGGAAATAACAAGTTTTCCTCCTGCACTTCTGCATCACATCTGAAGAAGCCCCTCACCACAGAGGCCAGGTTCACCTTTATAATGAATGAGCTTCTACAACCCACTATAGCTGTAAGCTTGTCACTTTACGCTTTCGCTAGGGACTAGATAATATGTAGTGAGCTCCACAGTGGTAACTTGCATTCCAAGAAATCAGCAATGCTGTACACATATTTGATCATCTGAAATGCCAACTTGAATGTGCCATCCCTCCTCTACAATGTATACTTACATTGTATACCTGGTCTTTTGAGATTCAGATGTTATTCAGAAAACAATGTTAGTTGAAATTATAAGGTGAAATTATAAGGTGAAATTACAATGTGCAGAAATAAAAAAGATCCAACTTCACACATGTCTAGTAGAAATCAATAATTTATTCCAGTGTGATGGAATGGCATGGAAACAAGATGCACTCCTGATTTTCTGCCTGACCTGAATTTTTTAATGAAACAGTCTTTCCTGGGGTAACAGAAGTAGTACACAATCTCAGTTACTTGTGTCATCAAGAGATGGGTTCTGCAGTCAAGTTGTTATTTATTCCTCTTTTCAGAATGTGGACACAGCTAGTTTCATCAGTTCCATCAAGCATGGTAAAGGCAAGTGTCTTTAAAAATGCAGCTGATGAAGGCCTTTGCTACTGCCTTCTTTCATTCTCCATAGCATCAGAATTTCTGGGAGGGGGAAACTTGCAACATTGATTGTTTGAAATACTTTAAGAGTTATTTCCTGTATATTTCTGTCATGATCTAACATGACATGATTGCTTGAAAACAAGGAACTATTTGCATTTCTGTATAAAGGAACATGGACGTGTGAATTAACTGTTTATTTGAATCTTTCTGCTTACTTACTTCCTACAATGGTGACAGGTAGTTCTAGAAGTGCTTTATAAGCAATGTACTCAACGGTTCCATCTCTACTAGACCAGGGTGAGGAATCAATGATGCTCATTAATTTCCTTTTTGTTAAAGTGCCTTATTGCTGCAGGGTAGAATGTGAACCAACAAGCAGGAGGTCAGTTGGGGAAGCCCCTGAACTCCCTATGGATCAGAAGCTCTCTACATCCGAGTAGAAACCAGAAGTCCCCCTATTGTTTTGTTTCACATATTTAAGTTTTATTTCATATCCTAACAATCTAATTTGAGCAAGGGGTTGGGAGTTGGTGAACACTATGTATCAGTGTTTCTTGATAGAAATCAGCTGAGTTAATGTCTACAGATAAATTGGAATTCAGAAACAAAATGTGATTCACCTTTTATTTCATGGGTAAGCTTATAGCATTTATTTATTTCTATACCGCCTATCAACTAGCGTTATCTAAGCGGTTTACAATGTATTTTTAGCTAATTGCCCCCAACAAGCTGGGTACTCATTTTACCGACCTGCGAAAGGATGGAAGGCTGAGTCAACCTTGGAGCCTGGCAGGATCGAACTCACAACCTTGTGGTCGCAGTACTGGCATTTAACCACTGCGCCACCAGGGCTCCATTATATTTATTAAGGCACTTTTTCTGGTTTAAAAATATTTGGATGCTTTTGAGCTGAAACAGGTGGGAAATCAAATTCAGTATGGATAGACGGACATATCAATATTATTAAACTACTGAGTAAAAATTGTGCTACGGGTGTAGATATTATATCTAACCCTGTGAAATCTATTATTCTTCCACCTTAAGAAAATATGTGTCCTCTCTGCTGAGGATTTTATCATAGTATCTGAACTTGGCAAATACATATGATGTAGCCACTGTGAACTGTCTAAAATAAATTAGTAAGGTAATATGAAAAGAAAAGCAACTTTATTTTATGTCCTTGTCTTACATTGATCAACTTTGCTCTTTTAAATATTTGACCTATACAATACTCAAAGTATGACCAGGTATCATTTTTTATTTCCTTTCTGTGAATAAAAATGTACCACTGGCAAAAATCTACCCTAAACACAACTCTCATTTGTGAATATATAGGATGAATTTGTACCTCACAATCATTACATAAAATGGTGGTTCAATGCCACCCAGTTTATTTTTTGTTTTATGTTTTTTCCTCCCAACATCTTAATTTGAGCCCTTTCTTTCTCTTGGGAAGAGGGAACCCAAATCCTTCAAAACCATCAGAGATGTAAGCAACCTGCCATCTCCATCCTCACACTGAGTTTAATAACAGAACACAACATAACTTTTTTATCCATAGTAGGAAATAATTGGCAAGAATCACCCCTGAGAAGTCCTTGCCTAATAAAACCCTATAAAATTCATGGGGTCAATGTAAGTCATAAGGTAACTTGAAGGTGCATGTGCACGCACATGCACGTACATGCATGCAACATGCTTGCACAACACACATATGGAGCATGGTTCAGAGTTGTAAGAAAGTATGCAACACTTGGTTGCATTTTGGTTGGAGTTAATAATATTGCCCTCAACTGTGGATTTTGTTAAATACCTTTGATGACTCTTTGCAATACCTATTGTAACGTAGTAAACACGAGAATACCAGCTCTGAGCAGAAGAGCTGGTTCATTTTTTTTCCCTTTCTTTTCCTTCAGAAAGTTAGGAGAAAACTAGCAAAGCATAAGAAGTGCAGCTGGACAGGCAGATTGTCTAACATATCCATCTGAACTGAATTTCACAGGGTGTGTAGTATTTCAACCTCCTTCTAGACCAAGGATGAGCATTGTGCAGTTTTCCAGATGTTGTTTAAGGCCAAGCTACAGCATTCCTCACAACTGGACATGCTGGTTAGGGCTGATGGAAGTTGTAGGGCACCAGCATCTGCAGAATTACATGTTTCCTACCTCTGTTGTAGATCTTTCCTAGCACTTCACTTCAGGTTTTTGATGTTAGTGCAATGATTCTTGCTCGTCCTAATACATAAGCACAGATAGTCCACAGACATCTGTTTTTGTATTACATTATGGTTACTAAAGGGAAAGGTAATATGAACACGGTTAGAGGTGAAAAATTACATCATTTTTGTACAACCCTCTTGGGCCATCCTTCCCTTTCCCCTTCCTTATGAAGGGAGATACTTGGTAGGATACTTAGATGCCCCCTGGCTATTTCTGTAATCTTCCTTTGCTGTGATGCTAGCAGATGGCTAAACATTGGTACCCTACCCTTTCCCCAGCTTTGGAAACGGGAAAGGAAAATGCTGGTAATAAGAGGCTTTTATCTGTTAGCAGTAGTGTTCATAATGTTTAAAATGGTTAGAATTTTAATTATTTGATTAGCTGTCTACACTGCAGGTTTCTGTGAAATTCTTCTAGTATATTTTAACAGAGCTAGGAACTTAAATGTGATTTGTACTTTTTTATATATTTTTATTAAAATTTCAATACATAAAACTATACATCTATATTTGTACAAATCACTGAATACATCCTTGTTGTTCTTCCATTCTTCACTAGACTTTCACATATTAATATTTAGAGAAAAAAGTGTACTACAATATGCATATGCTAATATTCATGTTAGTTTCTGCAATACTTATATTATATTACTATACTATACTTACATTACCTTGACTTCAACATACTTATTAATCATGACCATTTTAACAGCAGATATATTAAGATTCCATTATCACTAAAATTTTTCAATATAAATCTTCTTCTCAACCAAATCATCACCCCTTTTTACCCCTTTTTTTCCCTTTAGTTAGTACCCATTAATTTACCATCACTAACTCCCATTCTCTATTTTTTTCATCATCAGTTTTCCCTTTTAGTCTCTGCGAGAATATATCTGCGTTTCTGGTTTCAATAAGAGTAGTCCACCATTGGTGGACCATGGTATTTCCTGAGATTTCCATAGTTTTGTAAATTCTATTCTGGTTGTCGTAACCATATATAATATGATCCACCAATATTTCTTTTGTATTGTTCTATTAGTCATATGTAACATATTTAATAGATAAATTTCTGGCGTTCTATCAAATTGTGTCTTCAATGTTGTACATATCTTGTTATGTATTTCCCCCCAATATTTCCTAACTTTGTTACATGACCACCACATATGGAACATCGTGCCAGCCTCTCTCTGACATTTCCAGCATTGCCCGGAACCAGTTTTATAAATCTTCTTAAGTTTATCAGGTGTCATGCACCATCTATGAAACAATTTAAAATAGTTTTCCTTCAAGTTTTGGGCAGCTGTGAATTTCTGTCTTGCTCTCCAACTCTGCTCCCAATGTTCCAATTGAATTGGTTTTCCAATGTTTTGGGCCCACGTGATCATAGATACCTTTATTGTTTCTTCTTCCCTTTCTTGTTTTAACATTTCTTGATATACATGGGATAGTAAATGTGAGGGGTTCTCAAACAGCCATTTTATTGTTGTTTCTTTTTCTTTTTGCTCAATTCCATACATTTTTAGATCTAACTATAGTCTCTCTGTTAATTGTCTGCGCGGAAACCAACTGAGTGATATTCCTTCTTGTTCTAGTTTTTCTCTTGTTTTTCTCTTGTGTATTTGCTGTTGTTTTTGGATGTCTTCATATTTCAGCCAGTTATCTGTATCAGCCCATCTTCCATAGAATGCTTCCTGAGGGGAGATCCATAATGGGAGTTGCCTTATGTTTCTTTTCTTGTACTCGTTCCACACCTTTAATAATGATCTTCTAATGAAATGATGTGAAAAATCCTTATCGATCATTGCTTTGTCATAGAACATACAAGCATGCCATCCCATTCTGAGATCCGCCTCTTCAAGTGCAAGCATTCTTGAATTTTGTAGATTGACCCAATCCTTAACCCAAGCCATTGCCGCCACCTTATAGTAAATGTATAAGTCCGGTAATCCAGCTCCTCCCCTTGATATTGAGTCTGTCATGATCTTCCAACTTATCCTTGGTTTACATCCTTCCCAAATAAATTTGGATAATTGTCTTGTCCATTGTAAGAAAGGTTTATTATTCGTAATAATAGGAAGATTTTGAAAGAGATAAACCATCTTAGGAAGAACATTCATTTTTATAACTGCCATTCTTCCCATTAGAGACAGCCGCAGTCTCGACCATTTTTTCAAATCCTTGATTATTTCTTTCCAATTTTTTTCATAAATATTACGGAATAGTTTATTGTTTCTCTTGGCAATCCATATACCTAGATATTTTGCTTTCTGCCCTTTATTGAAGCCTATTCTTTGTGTTAATTCCTCCTCTTCTTTATCGCTCATATTCTTTGTTATCAAAACAGTTTTCTCCTTATTAAACTTAAAGCCAGAAAATACACTATATTCATTATTTCCATCAGGTATTCTATGTCTTTTAATGGATCATCCAAAAATAATGCTAAAACGTGATTTATACTTTTTCACTAGGACTAAAGGGAAACTTGTGGGTGGGCTCAATGGGTTACAGACTGCAGGACATAACTGAAGTGGTGTGACCTCAACCTAATATTCTTCAACTAGCTCCAAACATGGCTACCACTTGATAACTAGTTTGCCTTCCTGAATCTCTATGTTCAAATTAGTCCTATTTTCGGAAGGATGGAAGGTATCAGGAAAAAATCTTAATGTTCATAAACTGGAGAAAATGGTTTTAATATCTAGGTGTGATGGTTGCCAAAGAAATAGTTTATAAATTATAAAGCCAGACAATATTACTTTGTGGTTCCCATCTGCATCTTACATTTAATGCTACCTTCCTTTGATTTCCCCTGGAGAAAAAAGCACTGGTATTTCTGTAGTACCATCTTTAATTAGTGAATGAGGAAAGGAAAGCAAAATTCTGAGTATGCAGCAAATCCTGGGCTTCAGTCTCATATGGGTCTTCAGTAGGAGGGAGCCTGAAATTAAAACTTCATGTAACTCTGACTTCTTTTCTGGCTCTAACTATCTTTTTCTGCCTGTTCCAACACTTCCTGTTTTCATTCCTTCGCTCATATATGTGCAACCATTTCTTCATTTTTAACTGACACACGGAGTGTTTCAACTTTCCCAAACAGAAGTTCTCCCATTCCAAATACTCCGTACACATCCTGGATACATTGCCTAACAAAACAACACAAAAGATGGTTGTGCTCCTTCATAAGAAAAGAATCTTGGGTGTCTTGTGATTGAGTCTAACTGTACACATTGTTGAATTTTTTTAACTTTGCTGTTTCTTATCCTCTTCTCTGTTTTTGTAACACCTAGCCTGAAGAGGGGTTTTGAAAAATCTGTGTACCATTTTAGTTCATTCTAACAAAAGCACTGGTCACTGCCAATAAGAAACATTGACTATTTTGTCAAACAGACTCTTATCAGGCATTTCTTTAAAGCAATCCATATTGAAAAACACATGTACAGTAATTAGACAGCAAACTGAACAACATATTCAAGAGCACAGGAGAGGAGAAAAAATATTTTTTCAAAAGCCAGTTGCAGGGTCTTTTTTTAAAATATAAATATTTGCCTGTTCAAAACTAGACAGGAATCTGGCAGGTCACAAGAAATTGAGTAACATCATGCTCAGAGCTCTCAACCAAATAAATAAGTTTTTCTCAATGCAAGCAATACATCTTGAAGTGTGTGTATGTATGTGTATAGATATGTGTGTACGTATGTATACGCATGTATGTATGTATGTGTATATGTATGTATGTATGTTTTTTTTTAAAAAAATCCTACTCTTTATAATGTTGTAAGACTTTTTCCTTTGTTCTTGTAACAGACTAATAACAACACCTTTGAAAGTTGTTTCTATCAAGATTCTGAACATCTTATGTACAGCAGAAGGCATGCAATCAGACACCCATGGATGCAGTGCTATTTGATTTTTTTTTTCCAAATGACTGCGCAGACTCTGTGACAAGTTTAGCTAAGATATATGTTCAGATATGATCAGTTTGGCACTCTGGACAGTCAACACTACACTAATTTTTGGAAGCAGAGAGAAATCAACACTTGTACAAAGTGATTAGAGACAGAAGGGAATCTAGTTAATCTCTGCTCTTTATTTTACTTTCTGTATCTTTTTTTGGTGCATATACTGAAGTCTTGCTTCCTTCTTACCTGCAGAAATCACTTCCTCTTTCTCTGGAGAAGTAAGTTAATTTCTTTGTTCTCTTTGTCTGGGAAAGGGGCAAAGGAGCTTCCAGGAGCTTCCAAGAGCTCCAACCACAATAATGGATGCTAGCTTTTACCTACACATGACAGCCAATTTTTTAGAAGCTTTCCTAAGCAAGTTTAGGTCAGCTTCTTCTGCCTATCACCTTTCCTGTCCTATGATGGATTTCCCAAGAGAATAAATATAAGATTTTTTACCTTACAAGAGCATTCGTACTAATTACTTCTGTTTCTGCTACCAGATCATATCATACTAGCCCTGCTGTACTCTACTTAATTTATATACCAAATATTACTACAATGATTTTCCCTAATTTATGTCTTATCACAATTTCAAATATGCTTACAAGAACCTGTTTACTTGATCTGTATAGCTAATATAATTAATGTAAAATAGAAATGGTAGGCATTCTTCAAGATACCAGTGCTGACTTGTTTGGCCAGCAATTTTACTTCATCATCTGGCACTATACTTTCAGTTCTTTATAACAGGCCTAAAATTTATTCCCGGTGGCTCTATCTTACGGGTTTTATGGACTTCATGGTGGTAATCTTTTAGTGCCAGATTGGTTTTAAGGTTTGCATTCTGTTTCAGTCTCATTTTTAAATTAGTTGTTAGTTTTTTGCTATTTGATTGTTAATTTGATTTACTTGTGAACTGACAACTTTGTCCTATCAGTGAAAGACTGCATCCTCCAGTGCCTGAACTTTGACATCTGAGGGGAAAAGGAGTCAAATTCTCCTATTGCTCCTGCCACCCACAAAGGCTTGATTGGTGAATAAAGGATTCAAGAAGGGGGTCTACTTGGTACATATTCTCAGGCTGGGAAAATATCTCACAAGAGAGGCGATGCTGGATACTGGCCCGTTATCTTTCCAGCAGCAGGCAAGCCTTCAGCAGTGACTGGTGATAAGTAAAGGGCTTTTAATGAGTGATGTATTTTTCTTGTCATGGTTTTAAAACTTTTTTAAAAAAACTTTGTTGTTGTTGTAATGTGCTTTCAAGTGGACTCCAGTTTATGGTAATCCTAGCACAGCGGTTTCTTGGCAAGATGCATCTAGAGGTGGTTTGTCATTGCCTTTCTCTTAGGCTGAGAGAGTATGACCTAGTCACACAGGCATTTTCCATGGCTGGATGGAGATTCAAATTCTGGTCTCTCAGAGTCCTAGTCTAATACTCAAACCACTACATCATACTTTTAATTTGCCATTTTTAATTTGTTGTGTATTATTTGTACCCATTTTAAATCACATCGTGAGCACTTTGGGTTCATGTGTGTGCAAAACCATAATAAAGATAAAGTGACTTGTACAATATCAACAAGGTATTATTTATGAGATAACAGAACAATTTTTTTTAAAGAAAGAGCATGCCTTCCAGAAGGAGACACATTCACAATTCATTTACACACAATCTACCAGACTCAGCTATTCATTTATTAACATAAACACTATATCTAATCACCCACCTATGAGCAGGTATTTTACGGTTTCCAGCAATCAGGATAACATCACAAAGTTGCTGTTGCTTCAGGTAGCTTTCCATCTTCCTAAAGGTTTGTTCAGCATGGTGTACAGCCTGATAAAACTCCTCAGAACTATTAGGGTCCATATCATATTGAGGTGGCAGAGGGAGGCTAGCTGCTGACAACCTGCATGCCCAGATAGGGAGAGAAAAATATGGGGAAAAAAGAGATAGTTATTACATGCCTCCAGGAGAAGTAACTTAAACATGTAGTTTTAAAGCTGTTAGAGAAAGACTCAACATGCCTTTTCCCATTCTCAAAATAGAGAAATCAGTGAGAAATATATCCACACCTTTATCTGATATCTTAATCTAAAAGAACATGGAATTAAAAATTTTTGCTCTCATTACTGATTCATAAACTGCCAATTAAGTATTGAGTAATTGCCCTAATCATCTGGACGTACACATGCAGGAAAACAGGCTTTTGCATGTCTAGCTTTAGCTGCACAGATGAGTGTTTGGACAGAACCTCAGCCTAATCCAGTAATTACACCTCTGCATATCCAGCCCTGTAAAATCTAGAATGTCACTTATCAGCTAATTAAGAAATGTGAAAAAGTTGGGATGCAATTCTGACACTGCTCTGCACACCAAAACCAGTGACTGACATAGTTCTAGTTTCTTCTGCAGCCTCATCTTCTGTTGCACCAGCCCCATTATTTCTATACCTTAAATTTTATACTCTTGTTAGCTTTGAGTGTTCAGAATTCATAGTTTTGAGTCCATGATAGAAAGAGAGGCATATCCTCTCCCCTTTTGTCAGACCAGTGAAAGTGAACTGCAATTTTGTTTGAGATCAAAATGTCTTAGTCTTGCACAGTACTATTTCTCTCACCACTTTTCTTTCTCACTGGTCTCTTTCTTTCTCAACTCCAGTATGCCTTCAGCAAGTACCACCTTTAACTGGGTTAGAAGCCTTACTCTGGAGGTTTAACTCTTTCTCTCTGCTTTGGTTTTTTGTTTGTATGTCTGTTTTCCTTTCCTGAACCACCCTAATTCTTTCTTATTTCTCTCACTCAGCTATTTGGCTCTCCACCCTGCTCATTAACCCAACCGTCTCCTCACTGTCCCTGCCAGGATCTCCAGCCCTCACTTTAGATTGTCATGTTCTACTTCCACAATCTTGACAATCACATAGGCATATTATTCAAAATATTTGCTTGTGTAAATAAAGTGATGATTCAGACTCACACACAAGTCAATGCTTCTCCACTCAGAATCTCTCTTTCCAGCAATGATTCATATTAGGCATGGAAAGAATATTCAAAATTAGTCAAAAGTTATTTTAAAAAACAAACAGTT
Source organism: Iguana delicatissima (assembly GCA_948472985.1). Lineage (NCBI taxonomy): Eukaryota > Metazoa > Chordata > Lepidosauria > Squamata > Iguanidae > Iguana > Iguana delicatissima. Next base: position 180,226 of record CAOKZL010001677.1, on the reverse strand, counting down.
TTTCCAAGTTTTGAAAAACCCTGGCAAGAAGGATCTTGGACTAAGGTGAATATTCACAATTCAGGGCTTAACCTGAAAAAAATTAACACATGGTTGTTTTGGGATATATCTGTGCATTAATATTATCTTCTGCATAGAAGAAGCAGTTTTCTGTTCAGGAAACGTTGTAATTAGGGACAGCCTGTGCAAAACTGCATGTAGCTGGTTTGTATGCAAAACACATTTCCTGCACAGAAAAATTGAATGTTCTATGCAGAAAATAATATTTCAATGAGGCAATATTATTTTCTGTGCAGAAGATAGCTATGTTCTGTGCAAAACAACCACATGTGAATTCTGTACACAATAATTCTCAAACTGCAAATAGGCTTTAAAAAACAACAACCCAGTTTTCAAAGACTTTCACACAGTGGGAAGAAAACTGCTAACATTACTCATTGTTTCTTTCAAAATAAGAAACTTAATGAAGAATTATATCCCTACTACACACACACACACACGCATACATATATATTTATATGGACATCCTTATAATCTTTCCACTGAAGGCACGAATACATAGCCTTTAGCCCAGGATGTTTTGTTCACCCTGTTATTGCTTTTCTTGTTGTTTTCTCTTTCACAGAGCTCTTGCGCCTCTAACAGATGCTAAACATGCAAATATTCAGCAGGAATAGCTTTTGCAGGGAAGAGGAGTCCATAATCTTAGGCTGTTCCTCAAATTATCTAAAATCATCCAGCTATACCTATGCTCAGTCTCAGGCCCATGCCATGACCTGAATCTTCTTCATATGGTCAAATAATTGAAGCAATGGTATTTGCATAACTGTTCACTCACCATTTAACAATTGATTTATTTGGTATACTTTAATTGGAGGTACAGTTATGATTCAGGTCTTTACCTGTAAAATGGGAGCAAATGGAAGCAAATTTGGGCCGTCTCCACACCTTACCTCTTCCCAGCACGGGGGCGTGGGGATCACGCGACCAGCCTCTTTCGAGAGGTTCTCGCATCCCCTCTGCTCCATCTCTGCAGTTGCTGCCTGCTGGTCGTCAAGCAGCAATGAGGGCTCCACCTCTTCCTTCTGCAACACAGCCAGGCATTTTCCCAAGCTGCACTGGGGGAGGAAGTGTGAGGGCCATGTCTCTGGAAGCTCCGCACACACAGTAAGTGCATTTGGGGCCTCGGGGTAACACCAAATCACGCACCATTTTCGGCTACAAGCCAAAAAATGATATAGTGTGCGATCGGCGCCTGCTGGCCCCGGCAGTGTTGTGCAATTGCGAGGACATCATATGGACCGCTCCTCGCAATCACGCGATGCTCTGGAGGCCCTTTCACATCACAAATGCCATGCGAAAAGGGCCTTGGTGTTGATGGTGCTTTAAGGATTACACAGCAAATATAGGCAAAATGCTTCTTTCAAGATAATTAAGTACTGTTTTGAAAAATGACCTTTAGGACTATGGACTTTCCCACACTGGTTCCTTTTTCCATATGAAGATTAGCTTTTCTTTGGTTGATCTGTCTGGAAATACAGTGGTATCTTTCACATATATTACTCTAATGTGAACAGAATAACAGAGTCATGCTTTAACCTTCCTGCCCCAGTGCCCTTTTATTATACTTCCATTTAGCCACTCTCATATTCTTTCTACCCCTTTTCCATATTTATATAGCTCCTAGGACAGAAACTACCCAGCCTTTTTTAAAATACCAGAAGCCTGCAATTAGAGCATTGCAAGTCTAGGCAAAAGGAAGAGGATGTTTTTCTTGTTTTCTTAAATTCTTCTCTTTTCTTAAATTCTTAAATTCTTTCCTAAACATTAGGAAACTAACTGGATCTGTTTTTCCTAGGTAACCATTCCCTTGTTTTATTTTAACGATATCAGAAGATCACTACTGCAGCATCCTGACTTTAAAAAAAAAAAAAGGAGAAAAGGACTTAAATCATTTTACATAATGGGAAACTGAGTAGAATAGATAATTGAATGTTTCTTTACTAGGTTCCCCCTCCCCAGTATGTATATGTGTGTGTGTGTTGGTTGTGGAACTGAAATCATGAAATGCACATACGAATATTGTTAGACCGTACTTCTGTGCCATCATGGGATGTGTTCCAAACGTGTACAGTTAAAAAAGAAATGAAAAGCAAAGTGCACAAGGTAGATAGCCTACCTATATCAGCAGCAGAAAAACCAGTAAATCAAAGTAAAAAAGAAAGACAGAAAAGTGAAGAAATCAGAGAAGCTACCCATAAAGTAAAGTTAGAGGTAGATGGGCATCTGGTCGGACAGGTAGGCATTACTCAAAGGCTCAGTTTTGTTATCTAGGGTAGAAAAGGAAAGAAGTGGATATAAAAATTGTAGACAGAAGAGGAAGAAAAAAGAGTAGATCTCCAGGACCTCCTCTGGAATCCATAGGTACATGCCATCCTCAATGATTATATGGTGCCCCTTCCCAACCATGCTGTTGCAGTAGACTGGCAGCTTGTCCCTGGAAAAGCACAAATGAAAAATACACACCCTTTGTCATCTGACCCCACACAAAAGCAAAAATCAACTGACAGAATTCCTACACAAGGGGAGGTGGTGGAACTGTGACTTGATCAGGGTATGACTGTACAATACTGTATGATAAAGGAAAGTTTCAGAATAACGGCGCTGAATTAAAAAAAACAGTAAAAGAACATATTATAGACAACAAGTCAGGTCTAAGAGTTCAGCTGTTCAATGCGCTCCAACTGAATACCTTATTTGAACAAATTCTGGAGCTCAAGGTCTTTTACATCTCTGAGTTGAGAATACACCTCTTATACTCCTCCATTTTCCTTCCCTTCTTGAACAGATAGGCACTGCATGGTACAAGGTGCTATTCACAAAGGAGTTCTTAACATCATTGGTTTGTTCCTCAAAGATTTTCCACAGGAAACTCATTCCAAAATCAGAAACATTCAAGCTAGTCCTAGGGGATTTTAGAAAATCACAATTTCACTCTATATTTGACATTCCCCAGTATTCATTAGGATAAAAGTTCCAGCTACAGACTTCAAGCTGGTAACAGGATTGAGAGACAGAGCTACAGCATTAATGAATAGCTGCTGCAAGGGAAACAAACAAACAAAACCCCAGCCAGCATTCATAGTTCTTTTCTGTGGAGGGAGACAACAGGAACCATCTCTGTAGGATTCAAAATCTCTTAACCTACTCCTGCTACAGAGTGGCTAGCACCACTGTACAACTGATAGCCTATCTTAATAATAATCTCCCTTTTCAGTCTACCTCTCTTCTTTTCTTTCTTTCTTTCTTTTTTTTTTTTGCCTTCAACTCTTCCTTTGTCCCTTCTCCAATTCACTATCACTTTCTTACAAATGCTTCCATCATCAAATCTGATTCACCGTCCAATTCCTTGTTTGTCAGGTCTCACACTCCACTCTATTACCAGCTTCTCCAAAAATTTCTTTAACCCCATTTCCATTCCTTATTCAACTCCTTTCCTCTTTCCTTCCTGAAGTTCTGTTTTCTCTACTGGTTCAAGCAGTTGTTAACTGTAGTACCTGCCACTGCTGCTTGAATGTGTCAATTGATTGCCAGTTCTTTCCCTCCACCTGCATTGCAGTCTGTACACTCTGGCTTACAGGATAGCCCATGGACTCCCAATGCTCACTGCTAATATTGGCTGTGATCATTGTGGTCCATAAGCAATCAAAGCAAAATTAGAGGGAAATGAGAAAACATGGAGAAGGCATGCTAGATCCTACTATCAGCAACACTTTCCAGATTGTCTCCAGTTCTTCATTAGGATATGACATAGCTGAGATCCTGCAAGTTATACTCAGGATGAACTACAATGCATACATCTTACCTCTTCCCACATAACTCCCTTTCCTCTTGCATCCTCCATTGCCATTTAGTGAATGGATATCTCCCTATAGTCAGATGCAAACTACAAAGTTATCCTCTTTTCACAGAGGATGCCTTTGTCATTTTGCCTCTGGCTATAGGAAAATTGTCAGATGCTTCTATAATACCTCCCATACCACACTAGCTATAAATGGCAATGGAAGAGCCCCCCACTTGAAGACAAATGAGTCCTCCGAGGGTTGTGGTCTTTGTGTGAATGTAACTTTCAGTTGAGCAAGATTTCAATCCATCATTCAAAATAAAACAGTTACTTATTTTAGTTTGTGTGTGCATGTGTATTCTTTTAGACTGATACATCCAGACACTGCAGTGTTAAACATAAACATGTGCAAAACAGACTAGTGGTTTTAGAAAAGTACATTTATTTCCCTTTCATAACAACAGTACGCATTGCTAAATAAATTTTACTTGGAACTGAATAAACCATATGTCTCAACTTGCTTGAAAAAGTGAAAGTAACGGGTTTTCTTGACAACTAGATGAAATCTGTTTGGCAAGTTCTCCAAGGAAGATATATAGTATGAAACTGGATTTTTGTCTGAACCGTCTGTCATGTTATATAGTTGGAAATCTGTGTGTCAGAACATTTTGTCAGTTCTATAATAAGTTGAAAGATGAGTAGTTCCACCATAAAATAATATTAAAGAAAATTAAAACCCTCTGAGAACAGTTCAGCAATGCAACCAATTGCCCAGAGAGGTGGCGGGGGGTCTTCTCTGGACATCTTCAAAAAGACACAGGACAGCTACCTGCTGGTGATGTTTTAGCTGCACAATCAAGGAATTGAAATAAATGGCCCATGAGAGGCCCCTTCTAATTCTACGATTCTAATCGAGTGTGGGTTTTATCTCCATGCATTCTTGAGTCTGGGGACCAAGATTCAGAACAGTTTGGTGCATGTCTATGGGAGAGGTAGGAAGAGACCCTCCACCCTTATCCCATAAACACAAATATCATCCTAAATTATGAACAGAGCTACCCCATTTACAGCTTGTATGCACATAAAGAGCCATTATAAGATATGCACTGTATGTGCATTGCTTTCGTTTGCAGTTTCAGAAGGATGTGTGGAAGCTGTAATAGAACTAGTTAGTAAAATTCTACATGGCTAGTTCTAAACAGTGTGAATATAAGAACAATATTAATGAAAATTAAAAAGATCAAAAGTATGTTGGGAAAAGATTGCTATGACCTTTGTTCCAATTAAAAATACTACGATGTACATGTGGAAAAGCACCTGGGAATGACTATGCAAGTATGAGGTAATTCCCATGTGACAATAAGGCTGAGTCATAGTGATATGAAACCTGGGTAAGGGGTTTCATCAGCCATGGTGACATGTAATCCAGGCTGGAGTAACATCAGCTAGTCTCTGTGTATATAAAAAGGTAGGCTCTGCTAAGCCTTTCTCTCAGTCTCCCTGATTCTGGCCAGAGGCTTTGCCAGAGCATATCTCTACCTGATATGGTGATGTGATGCTGAACCTTTGTTGGAGAATCTGCAAACCTGTACAGATGTATACATTGGAACTGAAGAATAAAAAACCTCCAGGTATATTTTTGGATGACAACACTGTGTGCTAGTGTTTTTGGTGGGCAGCTTTGGGGTCAGAGCAGTGCTGCATGATATACTCTGCTGCACACGCTTCTGTTGTGATGAACGAATGAGTTCCAGAGGGAAAAAGTACGGTCCTGAACCAAACTGAAATGGCCGCGCGCAGTGCATTGTTGTAAGGAGGGGTTTGGATTGTGAAGCGAGGATTCCTTGAACTGTGAAATTGAGAACACACGGAATGCTAATTTGGCTTGAGAAGAAAGTTTGCAAAACAATAAGGACTTGGCACCAATAGAATGTACTCTTGAGATGCACAGATCCAGAAGTGTGGCTTCCTTAATTGCCATGTGATGTTGCCTACAATGCATATCTTCTTTGATTGTCTTTATGTTTCATCCACCTTCACGAATTCACGATATTCAACAGTGATCAATACCTTTATTAAGAAAACAGTTAAGTTCTTATGTGTAAAGGCAGAAGAAACAAGGAGCCGTGAAAAGCCTGGTACACCCTCAGACGGACCAGCGGTGATGTATTTCTGACCCTACCCTACCCTGCATGGCCGAGAACCACTGAGGCATTTGATACATTTCCTGACAACATGATATATGACCAATTCTTCTGCAAGCAACCTTTTATTAGTAAGGTACAAGATGATATGAACTATTCTTTTAATTGCTTGATTGCCTTTATACAATGGAAGTACTTGGAACCCTAGCAACCAGCAAAACATGTCCTTTTCCTCAAGAAGTGGGGAATATGACTATAAAGAGGGGAAGATTTTCGACTCACTTTCATGACCCTTGGCTGCAGCAGAGGGCATCCATACCTTCGAGGACATCTGGCCAACGTTCGGCGAAGGACCGGCTTTTCGTGAGTATGTTGTATGATTGAGTGGGTGAAAGAAAGCTCTTGATACGGAAATGTGATTTGTGTATTTCATGTCTTAATAAATGTTACATGCATAGTGGTTAAATCCAGATCTGGTTTCCTATGTGTCTTCTGTTGGGATCCTATAGTCTAAGGTGGCTGAATTTCTCTCTAGGTCAAACGTACCAAAAATCTCGGTCCATGACACTGTTGCTGGATGTTTGCTTTTGCTTGCCTCTGAGCCACGTTGGTCAGAGCGCAGCAGTATGAGGGAGGACTTTAGTGCGGTCTGTCTAAGTCCCATCATCCACCTTCCCTCCACAAAGCACTGCCAACCAGTCTATTTACTGTGAGCCAAGCAGGAAGAAGAGTTTTTGGCTTCACAGAACCAATGAGAGACCTCCATAATAGGTACATAGAGAGATCTGTTTCTCTTGGATTCTTAAGGTTGTATCTTGTTTGTAACACTGAGACATGACTAATACCCATAAACACATGTCAATAATTAGTATTATAAATCAATGAAACAACACTACACTGGTACTGAACAAATAGATTTCTCTTAGAAGAAAGTCTTCCCATCATCCAACCAGCCCACCACGAGCAGATCAATTTCAATGATGTGCATATATCATTTCAGCCTTGCAGGCACTTGAGTAAGATTTCATTTAAAAAAAAAATTGTTTTCATTTGCAAAGCACAGAAGCGGCTTCTGTGCAAGGAAAATTAGGAGATAGAGACTGAAACCCTGATGGTCTGTTGTTGCCAGCTGTTTGTAAAATCAGGTGTTAATGAGAATCTGATATTCATAAGGATTCCTTTTTGCTGACATGGTAACACATTATTTAGAAAAAAATCATGTTCTGTTTTGACTGAGGTAGGATCACCAATCTATGTTCTGAAATGCTTCCAGTTGTTGTGTGTGTGTGTTTTAAAAAATTTCTTATTGAGGAAAATTGTAGTAGAAGTGGATACGTTCAATGAATTCTATATTCACTATAGGCTCTCAGTCACTTGTTACAGTTTTAACTGTAGAGAAGTAATTTCTAACAAAATACAGTCCTCCCTCCACATTCACAGGTTTGATCTTTGCAAATTTTATTATTCACAAGATATGTACTTGCCCCCCCACACACACCACCATTTTTCCTTTTCCCGTTCCCTTGCATTCCTCACCTCAGGTTTGTGAAGCTTCAGTTTCAAACAGACTTTTTCCCTCCTCTGGGTGAGCAGAGCCCCCTCGCACTGCTGAAGGCATGTCCTCTGTGCCATGTGGCTGCACATTCTGCTGTGTAATGGCTGCCGACTGGTCAGGTGCTCTCTTTGCTACTTTCTCTAGCTAGAACCCCTACAACTTTGCTCTTCTCTGTCTGAGAGGAAAGTATCAGTAAGCCTATTGGCTTGTTTTTTGTTCCCTCCGGGAATGCCAAGGACAGAAATTTAGGAATGGGATGAGGGAAGCTCCAGAGGGGAATGGGAGTGGGATCACCTGGGAGGGGGCAATTAGCGGTTTTTCTACTTTCGTGAGGGTTCTGTGCCCCAAACCCTTGCAAATGTAGAGGGGGCACTGTAGTTAGAAAGAATTCTTTTTTATTATTTATTTCTTGAATTTATATCCTGCTTTTCTCTGAAATGAGATCCAGTGCAGCTTAAGAAAGTGAAGCCAACTGATATTTTAAATCCCTAATAGACCACTGCAGAATACTCGTCTCCTGTTTTGTTTCACTACAAAGAATGCTTCTGCAAGTTAAACTGCAACATCATCTACACTGAGACCTTTGTCAAGATCTATATTAAGTTATCAAGTTTCTATTAACCTAGAATAGAATCTATGTTCCATTCTAAATGTAAGCTAGATTTTACTTGATATAATTGTGATAAAGAATACTCACCATAATTCATTTCCTGGCCAAAAAAAAAGGGGGGAGGGGGTTCCCTGACACTTGGGAAACTCAAGTGGAAAGAATAATACAGTGGAAAGAATTTTGTGTTATTTTGGCTCATTATTTATACATTTTGGTGTGTTTCACAAAATTATTCTGCACATAAATATACATTTATTTTTGCATTAGAATTTAGTGGGTGCTTGTCCCAAAGATACTGTTTCGGGCATCCACCTTTTGTGTGTGTGAGTGTGTTCATGATTCCTGTTTTCTGCGCAAGCAACAGCTATATTATACAACAAGAATTTTAACAACAAAATATTTCACCGATACATGATTTTTTTGTTCAAGAATGCTATTTTCTGTGCAAGGTTTCTGTTTTCAAGTTTGATGCTTTTGCATAAAAGAAAGCATTCTTGCACAAAAACACAGATGCCTATCTTTAAACAGGTGTGTGTAAAAACTCACAGTTCTCTCACACATGCAAATCCACATGTATTTCTGTGCAGAATAATCTTCTGAAACACCTGGGGTGTGTGACTACCAGGTGAGCACTGCATATTTTTTTCCTATGCCATTTAGAAAATTGTGGATATTACTCATACTGACATGCAAAGATGAAATGGACGGATTTTAACATCCCTAATTGTGAAATATATACTTTGCAGGGGTACCTTTATTTTGGCATTAAATGAGTCATGGTAACCAAAAAAGTCAACATATAACTGTTTTCTCAAATATGTCTTTTTTGAGACCAAGAAGATAGATTTTTTTCTCCCTCTCCAAGAAACAGTTTAGCTATTTACACAAAAATCATACAAAATTAATGACTTGGGAATATGTTTGTTTTCTACATTTTAAAATACTTTAACCAATGTTTCCTGGAAATTTACTTTATGTAAATGAAGGAAAACTGTGCCTAACAAATGAATCAATCTTCTGTATCAAATACACTAAGTTTCCTCTACAGTTTGAATACTTAACCCAACATGTTTGGGTTATACCTACTTAACACCTACATGTTTGAATACTTAACCCAACTCTGAGAAAACTGCATTTCTTATTAAGTAAATCATCATCACATTTACCATTGTTCCGAACAGCAGTTTATATCTAATTGGATCTGGTAACAGTAATGTTTTTAGAAAAGTTTCTCACTCCTGGTTAATATCCCAGTTGGTAAACAAACAACAACAAAATAAGAATGAAGGGCAGTAAATTCAATTAATTTGTAAACAAAAACGTCGTGACTTCATCCTATAGTATGTTCATTTGGTTAGTAACACGTGTTGTTACTGTTACTACAGCCCTGCTGCTAATTCAAATGGAATGGAGAGTACTGTTAGGCTACCAAATAAGACTGTTGTCAGTACTAAGTTGGGATACAACTATCATAATACTTATGAGCAGCTCTTTCAAGGTCAATAGGTGTCTCAGTGCTAAATGGATCAGTGTAAATGGCTCTGGGTTCAGCATTTTTCCCTCCATCTCTCAATGAAGCATGCAGGTATGTTATCTTTGGCATCTTCAGCATCTGATATGTTTTGCTCAGTAACAGGATCCTCCTCAGCCCCCATCACTTCATACTCAGAGAAACTTGCAGCCTCCTGGTAATCTGCCTTCTCCTTATTATCCAAGGAGTGAGTTGTGACACCTCTGATATGTACAACATCAGGCCAAGATGTTATCATTAGGACAGAATACAGAGAAACAAAATGGTTTCTAATTGATAAGATGGTCAAACAAGACTGCATTTTATCCCTTGATCTGTTTAACTTGCACACTGAATGTAAAGCATCATTAGACTTGGAGGAAGGAGGCATGGAAATTGGAGGAAGGAACATCAACAATTTAACATATGTAGATGACAACATACTATTAGAAGAAGATAGCAAAGATTTGGAAAGATTAGTGAAGAAAGTCCAGGAACAAAATGCAAAGTCAAGTTTACAGCTGAGCAATAAGAAAACAATAACAATGGTCACAGATGATTTACATAACTTTCATACCCAGGTCCTCTGGGGGTCATTTACTTAAACTGCTTAAAACAAGATTGGCAACAGTCACCCAGAGGACCTTCTTATCAGTCACCCCCAGACTGTGGAATGGCCTGCCAGAAGAGACCCGACAGCAAAATATTCTGTTTGAATTTTAAAAAAACTACTAAAGACTTATCTCTTCCAGCAGTTCTACCCAGTCTATTTTTAATTATGGTGAATTTTAATTATGGCATATTTGTATTGATTGGTTTTATGTTTCAGAGTATTTTAATTGTAAAGTATGTTTCAATCGGTATGCTTGTTTTAATTGTATTTTAACCTTTGTTGTACCCTGCCTCGAGCTTTGAGGAGAGGAGGATAACAAAATAAAATGTATTTATTATTTTTGTTATTTAAGTAGATAATGAAGAAATTGAATAGTTCAATATTTTCCACATCTTGATATTAATTAAAATGGTGACTGTAGTCAAGAAATCAGAAGAACATCAAAGAGCTGCTATGAGGGAACTAAGTTAGGATTGTCCATGCCATTGTATTTCCTATGTATTGTTGTGAAAGCTAGACAGCGAAGAAAGCTGATAGGAAGAAAATCAACTCACCTGAAATGCAATGCTGGAGAAGAGTTCTACGGATACTGTGAACTGCTAAAAAGACAAATCATTCCTAGAGCAAATCAGCTGTGAATTCTCCCAGGATGACTAAACTCAGACTGTTGTACTTTGGATGTATTATGAAAAGACATAACTCACTAGAAAAGACAGTAATCCTCGGCAAGGTAGAAGGCAGTAGGCAGAGGAGACAGAGCATGTTACAGATGAATAAACTCAAATCAAGAAGAAACCCCTGGCCCTGATTCTGCAGGCCTGATGATAGGGTTGCTTGTTGGTCCCTCATTCATAGAATCCTCATAAGTTGAACTCAACTTGATGGAAGGTAACAACAAACACCTTAGTAAATGAAGACGATGTGTTCCTGGACATTATTTCTTTAACAGAAAATTTGGTACCAGAGGCAAAAATCACATGAAAAGAAAAGAGAAAGATTCCTGCATCTCAGAAAAGATATTCAACATATTTCAGCATATATTTTTTTATTCCAAATTAACATTATGCACATGTGAAATGAAACTACCAGGTCAGGGAAACCTTGCATAAATAAATACAAATATTTAAATCTTTAAAGCTTTTCATGAAAGCTTCTTGAAAAATGCATACAGGAATGACTTTTTCTTTCATCATCTTCCACTCTTATGATTTCCAATCTGAAGGACAGTTTGATGGTTGAACCAGTTAACATACTGGGGGAGCAGGTGAGACAGGGTTATCTGTTTTCACCTTTTCTCTTTGTTTTGCTGTTCACACATTCTCAGTAAGGGATTCCAAAGGCAGCTGCTATTTACCTTGTATTTCGCAACTAAAAAATTTCTTGTTAGAAAGAGGGCATAAAAGCCTTTCTAAAAGAAGCTTCTTTGTCAGAAGCTTCCTTACCTTGAAATACATATTTGTATACAGGAATTGTTGTACCTCAGAGCTATCTTTTTTAAACTTGATTCTCTGCTATGTTCTGCTTTTGTCCTTTTTGTGATGATCTGTGATCCTAATAAAATTGAATATGAGGAACCTTGGGCCAAGAACAGGTAAACACATCAAAATTAGCAAAGCGCCTAAAACTTCTTAAGTATACAGATGCTGAAAAATAAAAGAGACTAAAGATAAGGTTATAATTTAACAGTTATGATAGAAATGAAATGGGAAAATAGACTAGAACAGTGGTTCTCAACCTGTGGGTCCCCAAATGTTTGTGGACTTCAGCTCCCAGAAGCCCCAGCCACTATGGTCAATGCTCAGGGCTTCTGGGAGCTGAAGTCCAAAAACATCTGGGGACCCACAGGTTGAGAACCACTGGAATAGAAAAACAAGAACTGGAAAAGTAACTGAAAAAAGTAGAACCTTCTCCTTTCTATGAAGTTCTTCCCAGGAGACAAGTGCCTCTTCCCATTCAATCCACTGGGAGTATGTCTTTGCACCTCTGAAGTTCAAGGTGGAAAGGGGATTCTAAGGAAGCCATTCTTTTTTTTTTTTTTTCAGACTCATTAACTGGGCCTATACTGTCTCTTCTCTGTCCAACTCTTAACAAACTATGAAGAATTGAGACAGTATGAAGAAAAATGAAATATCACTGCAGAAATTCTGTGACTCATTCCCACATTGAAAGAGTATGCCAAAAAGTTTCCTGCACACAATGGCTTTGTTCCCCCCTGCACACACACCTGAAAGCTAATAAAACGCTCTTCTTACTTCAAGACATAAGATTTTTTCAGGAAAAAAAAAGTTTACAGTCAAATCCATTAATTGTCTGAACTAAAACAAACTCACTGAACAAACAGAACTTACATAGGTGTTGATTTACTAAGGCCCTTTCCACACGGGGGGACACGGGGGGACGACCTCACCTGGAGGTCGTCCACACCGTGGAGTGCGCTAGGGTGGTTAGAAATGTGGAGGTTCCACACCTCAAACCGCCCTCGCACAGCTGCGGGGGTGGCGCTGCGTGTTTTATAAAGACCACATTTCATGTGGTCTTTATGAAACACGCGCGCTAGCCCCTTGCAGCGCCCTGTGTGGAATTGCAGGAGCGCGCAAGCACGTCCCTGCAGAGCTGCCCAGGGGCAGGCTTCCAGCTGGCACACTTCTCCGGCTGGCGGAGAGCTGCTGGAAGCCGCCAGCTGCCATTTTGGGCGCCGCCGGGCGCCACTGCCGTGTAGAGCAGCGAATGCATGCTGCTCCCCACAGCGACGGAGCTACCCGCATCCAGGTAAGCTCCGTTTCCGTGTGTTCCGCCCCGTTTCCCTGCATTTCATGCCCCCCCCCCGTATGGAAAGGGCCTTAGTTTCCACTGATTCATTCGATCTTCTCTAGTTAAGACAATCTACTGAACCAAGTTTAAAATGTCAGGTAATCTAGGGTTGTTGTTGTTGTTGTTACATAGGAAGAGGTAATTAGTTCTGATTATATAATCCTCTAGCTAGTCTTTTAATCCATTCTATTATGCTTTTGAAATCTTTTTTACTGATTTTATTTCCTTGTTTTAACTAAAGGGAATAAACTAACAGAAAAGGATACAAAGACATTATACAAACAAACATTCAGTAGTACCTAGAGATTTCTAGTACATTTGAAAGAAAGGATCTGCTATTTTGACTTCACAAGGAAAAGGCAAATCACTTGAACTAAATGAAAATGGGAAAAAACTTAGTCACATAACTCTTTATCCCTGGAAATGAGTAGTCAGAATTTTGATCTGTGTAGTCCAGCACTGACTAGCACAATGCTGTAGAATCTCCCAAGGTTTCAAAACGATACCCATCACAGTTTCACTGCGTGATACATAACAATGAGTTTCTTATTTCTAGATAGTGTTTATCAGAGGTAATTCAAGTATTTCATGCAACTGCAAGAACTACTACAACATGCCCTACTAAACTGATTCTCTGAGAGACTTTAGCTGCAGCCAGAGCAGAAGGTGGGTGGGTTACAGTGCAATCCCATCTGCTTACATTGCCTATAACAGGAGTGAGCAAAGTGGCCCTGTGAACCATATGTGGCCCTGTCAGGATCCTGCAGATTTTAACTAACCCCCCTTGAAAAAATGAGTCCCCAGAATGGCACTAGAACAGGCTTCCCCACATCAATACAAATAAACAACCGTGAAACAATACCATCTGAAACCTTTGCAGCATTTGTAAATTTAAAGAGACCAAGAGTTCATTAGTAAAGTACATATAGCTGGCCTTCTGTATCCATTCTGCATCCACAGATTCAACCAACAGTATGAAAATATTCCAAAAAAAAATTCCAAAAAGTAAACGTTGATTTTGCCACATGAAGAGAACTATGCTGATGTGTAGACATACCCTGCTACAGCCTTCCTCCATTTCATAGATCCTCAGGCTCTCTCCAACACTAGTTTGAGGTGTTCACCATTTTATATAAGGGCCACCATTTTACTATGCCATTGTATATAATGGGGCTTGAGTGTCCACAGACTTTGGTATACATTGGGGATCCTGGAACCAAACCCCAGCATGATACTAAGGCCCACTGTACTTTTCCTATATAGCCTCCCAGTTTAAAATACAATACCTCAAACTGAACTTGTGTCAGGCAATTGAAATGGGAAATTATCTTTCTCTATGACTTTGCAAAACCACTGCTAGTTAGAATAGACAGTGCTGCATTAGACTTAAAAACGGGCAGGCTTAGAACAAGGCAGTTTCTTATGTTTTTTTGTTTTTGTTTTTTGGTGTGTGTGTGAGAGAGAGAGAGAGAGAGAGTATGTGTATGTGATGTCATTTTCTATTAACAAACATTTTTAAAAGTCGTGTGATCACAGAACTATGAAATTACTATGTTCCTATCAGCAATGTCCTGCTGTCAGTATATACCTGGCATAAATAAATAAATAAATTCAAACTTAGCAGCACAGTGTAATATAATAACAACATTTAAGTTGAAATATAGTTAAATCATTGCTACTACCATAGCACGGACAAGAAGTTCTGAATAAAGTTATATTTCACGTCATGGTTACAGATGAGGAGTGAGCTGTGGCTCCTGACATTGCTTTGCACCAGTTTCCTATGAGGTTACTTCAGCAAAAATAAACCAAGCAAGAAAAAGGATAAGCTCCATGTTAATACTGATCTTATCTGCTGTGCATGAATATTTTACAATGGAATCAAGCTTTCTGGCTGTTGGTATTTCATTATATATCTGTTCTTCATAACCTACTTTAGCACAGCAAAAACCACTCTGGTGTTAAAAATGTGTGGGATTTCATTCATCACTCATTCTACTGAACACTAAAACAGTGAAAGTAATTTTCCCCCTCTAAGCTAGTTGTATATTTTAAGTAAAAAAGAAAATACAATTATAGATACATTACTTGAAATGTTCACATTGGAGGGGGAGGATATAACTGAGTTACTAACCTTTCAACATAAGGTTTGGATTTTTTTGTTTTTGTTTGTTTGCTTGTTTTAAACGCTGCTGTTTTACAAACAGAAAGTTTATCACATAGCAGCAACATTAAACAACATTGTGGCATTTTTCTTTATTTCAATTTCTACATTTACTTATTTTTATTTATTACATTTTGTACCCTGCCTTTTAATTAAATATGTTCAAGGTGGCCAAGAATAGTAAAATCCAAAACAAAAAGCAAACATGCTAAGCAATTTGGAAAACATATAAAAATCAAATAAGGAAATAAAAAAAAAATAACAACCAGTTTAAAAAAAAAACATGAAATTGAAGTAGTGAAATATTGGGCAGTAAAGAAAACAATATAAGCTTTTGGTGCATACTGCCTGTTTAATTTTTTTTTTTAAAGAAAAAACTATTTGATTACCACAGAAAATGATAAGAAAAAAGGTGACTAAATGAGTTCCTCTCACTTGTTGCTGTGTGCCATCAAGTAATTTCCAACTTATGTTGACCCCAAGACAAATCTATCACGAGGTTTTCTGGGGCTGAATGTATATGACAAACCTAAGGTCATCCAGTAGGTTTCCATGCCTGAGTGAGGAATCAAACCCTGGTTTCCAGGGTTCATAGCCTGACATTCAAACCAAAATAACATGCTGGTTTTTAGTAGAGACTTGTAAAATCACACTGAACATGCCATTAGGGTGACCAGCAAACACACTTATCCTGACTCACATTCTCCTTATAATATAAACATTTTGCCTAAATGGGTGTTTGCTTGCAACACATATAATGCTGAAGTGGTAACAAGACAATATGGCCATGCACACCCAACCTCAGTGGTGGACCAAAAGAGGGGGTACACTCTGCCCAAATGCAAAATATAAGGGGGTGCAATGGCAGCTCCTCCCTCCCCCCTTGCTCCCTGAGGCTCCAAAAGGGAAGAATGTTACCTGCCTCAAACCAAGCTGTTCTTTCCTTCTTCTCCTTGGAATTTCCTTGAATAAGAGAGAAAAAAACGGGAGGATGTGACGAGGGCAGTAGACAGATAATAGGTTCTGCTTCCTTTTGAAAATGAAACTGCTGTCCAGAAAGAAGTAGTTCTGCTGGCTTGTGCTCCAGCGGAAGGAAAAACAGAGAAAGGAAAAAAGGAAATCTAGTGCTCCCTTTAAGACTAGTTTATGTTTTAGCATTTGTGGATTTCACCCTACTTCCTCAGATGCAATGACTGCAGAAGCGGGTTGATATCTATGGAAGTTCATGCTAAAATATAAATCAGTTAATCTTAGAGACTGTAGATTCCTTTTTCTACCCCACCTCCCTTTTTCTTTTCATTCATCCTCAAATGGAAGTTAGTATTTTCCTTATTCAGTATCTTTTCTTCCCTGAAGAAGGTGATTACAGTGGGTTTGTTGGTGGCCAGCCCAGTGGGGGAAAGGAAATAAACAGATTCTTGTCCCTTGTCCATGGCAGTAAAGAAAATATAAGACTTTGATGTAAACTTTTGGCATCCTTTTAGTGTAGGGTAGTGCTCTGGATCTTCCTCTTTAGGGTTCTGCAGCCTAGAGAGTGGGAAAGGAGGGTACCCTTGTGGTTAACCTAGAATCCAGATTCTCACTTCTAGATTTCTGAGGCTTGGGCGGCAGTCCTTTGGGTTACCTGCCAATTACAGACAACTGGTAATCAACCCAATTTCTGGATTTGTCGTGCCCCATCCCCAAACCCAGACAAGACCCTTCCCAACAGCCACAACACAGAGATGTGAGAGGAACAATACTTATGATAGCCAGTGTAGGTGGAAAAGGAGTCTCAGAGTGTTTGTATAGTAAGGATTCATTAATTAAGCAAATAACTGGAGAAGACTCTAAGCCAATATAAAGAGGGACCAGAATGGGAGGAAGCTGATGCAGTCAACCGTTCCTATCAGTGGAAGCAGCCCAGCTTATATTCAGATACCTTCCTCATGTTCTTAGAAACCTCAAACTTCACCTCATCTACTGATTTCACCATTGGACTGTCACTCTGGATTTACTATGAACTCAGACTGCAAAACAATGACTGGTAATTTGCTAGCAAACTAAGACAAACTTTGCTCACTGGCTGCTGATAATAGGTTCTAATTAGATAGCTGTAAGCCTTGGCTGGCTCCCAGCACAGGACAAGATTGCCCTCAGGTGTGTTGCCCCAGAGAAGGCTGAGGAGGTAGTCCTGGAGTGACACCTGACCTCATCTGGACCCACATCAAGTTGCTCCCCGCCTTGATCCTTTTCCAGGGAACATAAATTTGTTAGGTCAAATAAAGTGGCCTTTATTTAACCCAACTTTCTTTGTCTAGTCCTGTTGTTCCATGGTTGGTTATCAAAAAGCTGCCAAGGAAAAATAAAACACATATGCTTAAATCCAGTAGTCACTGCCAACTAAACAGGACTCACTGCATCTGTTGGAACTTGGTAGACCAAAACTTAGGTAAGCTTCATTCATTTAGTGGGTCTGCTCTTGTTGGGACAACTAGATTCAAGTTCTACTTCTTTACATTTATTTATAATATTTATCCCATTTGTTCTCTATAGTCATGTGAGATATGTTCTTCCTATTTTATAGACAAGAAGTTGAAAATATGAGATAATGGATTGCAAGGCTACTCTATGAGATAAAGTCTAAAACAGGACTTAAAATAAGATGACACTATCTTTTATAGTACTTTAGGATTTTTATATTATCTTTATCAACCCAAAGCATGATCTAGAACCATGGTTTTTAAAACAAAAAAAAAAGATGCAATTTTAAAAAATAATAACGTTATTCTACAGGAATTCTGTAGATAGGTTTTCCTTTTACTTCATCATGTTAAAAAATTCTTTAAATCTATTATCCTGAATATATGTCTGAATATACGTCTATAGCAGATAAATAAACAAACTGAAGCCAATCTGTTGTCTGATCAAGTATTAACCATTTTATGCTTTCTTCCTTGTGACTAGGAAACCATCAAACCATTGCAATTCAGCAGATGGATTCTGTAGACTAAATTAAAATTTTTTTCTTAAATTTAAAATTTTATAAGGTTATAAACATTTAACCTTGAGGTTGAAAGTCTGGAATGTTCAGTTTAAAAGAGAATAGATGCATATATGCCAGAATGGAAAACATACACTTCAGCAAAAGTTTAGTTTAAAGGCAGAAGTTTAGTTTAAAGATAATTTCTGCCACACATATGAAATCATAATGGGGTTAAAACAAAAGAGACAGAATCTTTCAATTCATATTGGTACAAATGCTTGCCAAAAATTTGTTATGGAAAATGAAACATTAACCTTGTTTGAAAGTCTCTAGCTGAAATAGCCATGAGAAGTTGATAGATTAAAATGATCAAATATCAATAACCAACATTTCCACAGGAAAGAATTCTAGGAATGTTTAAAGGTTATACTCATTCTCCTTTTACCTTCTCCCTAGGAGTTCTGCATATATTTGTTTCTTTTTTCAGTGTCAGATCAGTTCAATCAATATAGGTTTACAATTAATACAGGTGTTTCTGAGTAGCCATATACATCTTTCTGCTAAGATTTATCATTTCCTACCACACCCATGTTGAACATCTGGATATTTTGCCATCTTGAAAAACACTTGAGAATAAACAGTTGAGACAGGATGCAGTGTGAGAAGCAGCAGCAACAAAACTGTGAACGTGTGGTTTCCAAGGCATACTGTAAAGCAAAGCCTGCTGGCATTTACCATATTTATTATTCAGAAGGAAGATCTAAATATGGAAGGTGTCTCTTGTTGGACTGACTTTGGATTTCCAGAGAGCCAGAAGAAACAGGATGCATGAATGCTTTTTGTTCTGACTGTTCTCCTAAATGGACGTCAAGTTTATAAGAAGAGAGACACAAAACGAACTAAAGTGAGAATTGCAGGGTTATTGGCCAGAATTATGTTAATGAACTAGGTTTAACTATGCCAATACAGGCAGAGACAGTGAGAGTAAGAAGTCTATCAGTGTAGCAGTCATGAAAGAAATACAATAGGAGAGCAATGGGTTGCTCGGAGCAAGCAGACCTTGTCTCCTGTCTTGTACCATGGCAATCCTGTTGAAATCCCATCTGTTAGCACAATGCAACAACAGCATTTTAGACAGGAAGCGAAAAGCAATTAAGCTTCCTGTTCTCTTCTACAAATATAAAAAGTTAGGATTCAGTTGTTTTGTCTTAATTCTATGGAATATACCATATATAATGATATTATTGTTTATATAATTGCTTAACTGCAAAAAAAGAGTGAAGGCAATTAAAGGAGAGATTCTTTTGTTCTAAGCTTATTTATATCTCTGGTTTGCAAATTAATTTTTCAAGTAGAACAGTAATTCCCTAAAATCTGATAATGTGAAAAATCCCAAATAAGACAGAAATACTCAGCTCTGAATAACCTGAATTATTGTTGCTGTGTGCCTTCAAGTCATTTCTGACTTATGACAACCCTAAGACAAAACTATCATAGGGTTTTCACCCAGTATCCTTCCATGGCTGAACTGCTCTGAACTACTCAGCCCTAAATAACTTGATGCCTTCCTTTAGTGAATAAGAAGCACGTTAACTCAGAAGCAAACCGTGTTCAGAGAGATAGCCATGTAAGTTGGTTTTAGTATAAAACGACATTAAAAAAATCCAATAGAACCTTCAAGACTAACTGAGAAGAAGGATCTGGTAGCATTAATATCAGTGTTTAGCGAATTTACTCCAAGACAGAGATGTGAAGAAAAAAAATGCAGAAAAATGGGGAAAAATATGTGGAAAACAGTTTTTCTGGAGGGGGGTGGGTGGGGAAGAGACAATTTTTTCTGTTGTTTTTTTTCCCCCCTGAGCTATAACAACTGTGTGCATATATGCCTTCAAGTCATCTACCTTATGATGACCCCTTGAATTTCACAGGATCTTTTTTAGGGAAGGAATATTCAAAGGTGCTTTTTCCAGTTCCTTCCTCTGAAATATAGTCTGCAACACCTGGTATTCACTGGTGGTCTCCCATCCAAGTATTAATCAGGATTGACCCTTTTTAGTTGCCAAGATCAGGTGGGATCTGATGCCTTTATATTTTGGATTTTTCAGCCTGTCCAAAGTATTTATGCATAGGACTGCAAAATCAGATATCGAAACATGATGTAGCAGAGTTGTTAAGTATGTGCGCAATGAACTGATGAATTCTCAAGTGAACTTATACAGATTACTACTAGGTTGGCAGGGATCTACTTTCTTGCCAAAAATGCAGAACTCTAATGGCTTCATGTGGCTCACCCTATTTATCACATGGAGACTTTCCCAGTACATGGAAATATGCCCAAAATTTCTTTTTCTGATCTGCCTGGTGTTGGAAAAGTTACATCGCCACAAGAGGAAAAACTATAGTGACAGAGTATTTATTTATTATAATTCCAAAATTTATATATTGATTTTCAGATACATATAACTTCGCAAGGCAGTCTACCATTAAATATTATTTTATTTTGAAAAAAAAATGTTGTATACATCAGCAACAGGGAAAACCTATGTAAATGTTAAATAATATCATCAGGCTAAGCTAACTGAAGATAAAAATGTATGTTTTCAACAACTTAAAATGGAGCCAGCAACAGACATATCTCACTAAGAAGTAATATGCTGACTAATCAGGTTACTGAATAAATTACAGATTTTGTTTCATTTTGGATTGTTTCATCAGGATCCAAAATGAAAAATAACCCTTATCTTATTCTGAAGTAAACTGCATTCAAAGGTATAGCTCAATCTGTTTTAGCATAAAAAGACGTAAGGAAACAGGGTAGCATTAATAGTGAGAAGAAATGTAGCAAAAGCAGCCAAAAAAATAGGATAAGTGAATGCTATCACAAGACCTTACAGAAAATGAATTAATATGACCATAATACAGTGCTCCCATCACAGATGACCAAAAAGAAAAAAGAAAAAAAAGGTTCTACATAGGCATTCAGGAGGAAATTGGACACATTGGTAATAATAGTATATTTGAATGCAAAAGCAGGAAACAAAGCAGAACCAAATACAGTTAGAGAACTTGGCCTAGAATGAAGAAATGAAGCAGGAGAGTGACTGAATTTTGTGAGACCAACAGTTTGTTCATTGCAATCACATTATTTGGGCAACCAAAGAGATGACTATATACATGGCCATCACCTGATGGCCAATAAAGAAATCAAATAGACAACATGATTGGAAGCAGAAGACAGGGAAGTTCCATTCTCCCTACAGAAACAAGACCAGAAGCAGATTGCAGCAGCACTCATGAATGGCTAATATCAATAATTATAGCAAACCTAATAAAGTACACTAAATCAGTCATTGTGTAAAAATATAACCTGCAGGACATCCCTGTAGAATTTTAAAGACCACACACAGAATAGATGTGCACTATTAAACCCAATAAGAACTCTGGGCCCAAACCAGGAAAATTGTCAGATAAGAATACAAAAAACACTACCTGTAGCCAAAAAGAGAGAAAAGCTTCACTGGAGGACAGATGAAGTTCTTCATACAGTTCAGGGCAAGTGAGAAGCAGAAGGAAAGGGTAAGACAAATAGGATAAGAATCCTGAATGCAACTGTTGAATAACTGGTGTGTAGAGACAAAGAGAAGTATTATAATAATCAACACAAAGAAACAGAAGACGGTCAAAACAGTAGAGCAAGAGACCTCTTCTACAAGATCTGATAAATCAAAGGGATATTCAGACTAATACTAGAAATTCTATATGACCAATAGAGGAACCCACTGTATGATCAAAAAAAAAAAAAAAAAAAACAGTGGAAGCAATATATTAAAGAACTCCATAAAAGAGATGAAAGGATGACAGACTCATTCAAGAACCTTTTGTCAACAAGCCCACAGTTTTACAAAGTGAAATGGAACCCACACTCAAAGCACTTGGTAGAAATAAATCACCAGGAATACAGTCCTCTCTCCACATTTGCAGGTCTGATCTTTGCAAATTTGTTTATTTGTGAGGCACGTGCTTGGCTCCCCGCCCATTTTCCTCCTCCCATCCCTTGCATTCCTCAGCCCAAGCATTCCTCAGCCCCCTCCCACTGCTGAAGGCATGGCCTCTCTGCCATGTGGTTGCACATTCTGCTGTGTATTTGCTGCTGATTGGTCAGGTGCTCCTTTCGCAAGACGGCCACCCGAAGGAATTAGAACTCCAGAACTCCCCTCTTCTCTGTCTGAGGAGAAATCACTGGTAGGCTTTTTAGGTTGTCTTTTTTCTCCTCCCACCCCAATGCCAGGGCCAGAGGCAAAGGAATGGAAGGAGGAAAACCTCCAGAGGGGAATGGGAGGGGAAATGTAAAGGGGAGTTATTTGTGTTTTTTCACTTTCATAAGGGTTCTGCACCCCAAACCCTTGTGAATGAGGAGAGGCTACTGTACATACTAATATAGCTATTTCAAGACACAGAGGCAGAATCCATTAAAATACTAACTAAAATCTGCCAACAAATATGGAAAACAAAACAATGGACCACAGTTTGGAAATAAATAATATACATTTAAATCCCCAAGAAAGGGGACAACAGTATCCATTGGACCACTGCATTAATCTTCCATGCAAGAAAGTGTTGCTGAAACACATTCTATATAAATATTCTTCTTACTTCCATTTGAGTTTGCTGTGCAGCTGCTTGGCTTTTTCAGATGTTTCCCATTTTAATTCTGTGGGATTGTTTCTGATTGTACTTCTACAGATCCTTTCTGTCACTCCTTCTTAATAAACTCCTACCCTTGTTGGGTGTCTTTTTCCTTTAGCATATCTACCCACAGAATTCCACCCAATTATTCCCTGAACTTGTTAAAATCAGTATCCTGAAATCCAAGGTCTGTGTTTCACTATACTCTTCTTTCCCCTGTCCCATGACCATGAATACAAGCATTATATATTCAATTCCCCCTTAAAGTACAAACTACTTTGATTCCATTGACCAACTCCTGCTTTTTAATTAGAATCAAGTCCAGGATTGCCAAGTCCCTTGTTCTCTCTTCTACCCTTTGAAATAGGAAATTATCTTCAAGACACATCAAAAGGGTTTTTGTTTTTGTTTTGTTTTTTGAGATACTATGCTTAGCAGAGTTAGTTTCCCATCAATATCAGGGTAACTGAAGTCTCCCATAACCACTAACTCTTACATCTTTGAGATTTCTGAGATCTGTTTCTGAAAAGTATCATCCACCATCTCTTCTTGATTTGTGTAAGGCCCCACTTTGGGGGTCCCCAATATCAGTATGGTTTGGATGGGCACCATACCTAATTGGCATAATATGTAACTGGCAACACATTTTATTGGCTCTGATATCAAATTCAAGCTTGAGAGGTGACAGAGAGGTCAAACTGAGCGAGGGAAAGAATTTGACTGTAAATGTGAGAAGCATAGGCCAACTCCAAAATTCTTCCAGGTAAGACGGAGTCATCTGTCAGGCAAATACACACCATACCTGTGGATAATAGGCTTCAATAGAAGCTGGACTTTTCCAGGGAATCCAACTGTGAGGAGCCCACCAGGACACTGATTGACAGATATTCATCCCTTGTACACCTGGATTCTTTCGTCTGTCCTCAGAGCACCCACAACAGACAGCTATTACAACATTCATCATGTCTTTGTCAATCAAAGCAATAAGCCCATCAACAGGCGAAAGATTCATTGTCCACAAAAGGTTCCCTTTGTCTTGCATCTGGCACCTTCGTAGCCACAAGCCATTTTCAGGGTACAAATACCCCTGATTTGAGGAGGCCCAGTGCAGTCTCTTGAAGATCTACCCATCACTCTGTCCATCTGGCTCCTGAATGAGAACTGTCCTTGGGTCCTACCTAAGCCAAATACATTTCTGTTCTTCACTACTCTTCTGGACTGGTAATTATAAATCCCCCCAAATTCCTCAGCCTCTCTATAATTTTTCCTCCTTTCCTCTTTCAGCTAGCTCTTGCATGAATGTGTGATTGTGTGTATCTTGTGTGCATGCATGAGTGAATTCCCCTCAATAAAATCATTTATTAGACAATTCTGCTTGGTTTTTGGCTTGGCCTGGCCCCGTAAACATTGGGTAGAAGATCTCGCTAGGTTAACCTGCCTCTTGTAGTGCTACAGCTTGTGCTCTGGCTAATTCCCATTCCCCATTATTTGGAGCACATTGAGGTGTCCCCCACAGGACCCCAGAAATCAGGGTAACATTTGGCACTCTATAGTAAATTCCTACACAATGTTTCATTTTATTTCTGTGTGCCTCTCTCTCTTGCTCCTCCCCTCCCCCACCCCAATGTTCTCAACTGGTCCACTCTGATCACTCTCATGGATTTCTTTAGAAGTGACTTTGACATACAATGTTACTCCCACTCTTTTTCTGCCACATCTTTTTGAAGAATCTATTCTTTTTTTCATCTTTTTTGAAGATGTTTTGCCCTTTTTGAAAAGGTTATACATTTTTAAAGAGGTTATACTCTTCAGCTACAATATTTCAATCATGAGAGCCATCCCACCAGCTCTCTATTATACATAGGAAGTCATATTAACCTTCCTACACTAGGACTTCAAGTTCATTCTGTTCATTTCTGAAGCTCTGTGTACAGGTGTACAGACATTTGAAGCTATATTTGTTCTCCTCTATTAGTTTACTGTCAGTTTTTCTGTGCATCCATTCTTTCCCTCAGCTCCTCCTCTAGAATTCTCACTCTTGTGTTTAGAGCTTGCCTTGGGACTGATGCCTGCGCTATCATCTACACCCTCCACCAATGATTTATTTTAAAGGCCTTATGATGAGACTTGACATGTTACTACCAAAGGCATTTTTCCAAGTCTTCGTGAGGTGCAGCCATCTGTAGCCAGAAGTGACGACTTCTATACACATAGCCAGTTATTCACTTTTAGTATCTTTCTGCCCCTGTGTAGTCCTCCATTCTTCACTGGAAGAACTGAAAAGACTACCACTTGTACTTCAAACCCCTTCAGCTTCTCACCCAAAGCTTCATAAGCAGTGCTGATACGCTCATAAGTGTTCTGAGAATGTTACTGGTATCCACATGAATAAGGAGAAAGAATTAGTGATTTGTGTTTTTGATCCCAGATACATGTTCCAGAAAGATAGCACACTTCCCAATTCATCCTATTAGGCTGGCACATTAGTGCCTCTGTATTTCTGAAAAGAATTCCCAAACACTGGTATCCCTCTCTTCTTCTTGCTGTGGTTGGTAATTACGTTGACTCCTTTTTCAGCATGTGGTATCCCTTGTTGTTGGTTTCCTGCTTGAACATCTTGACTGCAGCTATCCTCCCAAAGATGTAGGAAACAGTTGCTTAGTTGGAGAGGTTCTCAATCCCTTCAGTATGATCTGCTCCTGACATTGACTTCAGGGTGTCTCCTTACTGTTACAGGCCTCTTCATTTTCAATGGCAGTTTCTTCCTGTTTGTTCTTTAGGATCAGTTCTCTCTGTCTTCTATCCAGAAGCCTTGCTGTTCTCTGATGCACTAAAGGGACTCAACACAGCTGTAGTATAGTGTAGACCTTCACTTTCAAGAAAGCTAGCAATCTGCACTTGTTGCAGATGTAGTTGGTGATGTTTTCTGGGAAGAATACAACCACTGCACATACACTGCAGCAGACAACTATGGATCCTCTTGCTTCTGTCTCTGCAGTTATTTCTCTCCCCTTTTTCCCTTGCCTATGAAGTCACATTGCTTCCTGGCTTTGTCCTGTATTCTTTGAAACTTTCTTCCAAAACAGCTTCATTCTTCCTGTGAAGTTTAGCAGTATTGATCCAATTGCTCCAGGGTTGCGCAAGCATCATCTCTAGGTTAGGTAGGCACCTGTGCTCCCTGATGCTCACCATTGCCATGATTGAGTGGGTACAGGATTTCAGGTTTATTCTACCATGCTTTTCAGCACTACATTACTGAAACTGAAATGTTATATAAAATATTCTCTACATTGCACTCACAATTCATATTCATAGTCAAACATGTATATTAATGAGAAGCAATTTAAGCTGCCTAGCCTCCATTCTCCAGTTAAGTTTTCTGAAAACACCTGACCACCTTGTTAGAATGTGACCAGTACCCATTGTCTACTTCAACTAAATGTTAGGAACGTAATACAGATAATGCTTCCTAGTGGTTTTATGATTTAGATAGGAAAATTTGTTACTCTTTTCTGGTTGAATGCATTACAGCATGTTAATTATGGTCTGGGGGAAAAAAACCTTTGGAATTTGTAGATTCAAATCTTACTGCCTGAGCTACACATAAATAATGTAGATTTTTATAGAATCAACTTCAAGAAATTTTTAAATATATATATATACACACACACACACACATATTTATCTTACATTAATGTGCACACCTATTCCACGTTCATAGCTTATGAACTCTTTTTTCTTTTTCTTCTCTTCTTTCTTTTTTACCCTCTTCTATTATGATTATACTTTTAGAAAGTCCAATTAAAAAAAAAAAACCTCTGCACTTGGTGCCCAAACTGAGCGCGCAAAAAATATAAAAACAACTCAGCTAAAGATCAGTTTATAGGACAATCTGGCACAGGATGTATTATGATCATCAGATTGCTCCCATAAACATAAATGCTAATTATTTAGACCTGAATGTAAACAGAACATTTTAGGATTAGATTACTTTTTTATTTGAGAAGATATGATAAAACCTCAAACCTGATATTAGAAAAACTTACAATAAGAATAAGATTTACAGCATGATCCACGTTTAATCACTGTGTCTTCAATGACATGGAAAGACAGAATCAAAACTGAATCAAACTAAAGTGTATCCAAGATTTTATTGTGCCATAAAACAAACTGAAGATGGGATAAATTGTACCAAAGCAATTTTGCAAAAACAGTGTTATGCCACTAGTACATGAGCACAATGCCGGCACTGCAAATAGATACACTGTCACAAATTTGCAGAGTTCCTGTTCCAAGGCTTATCACCCACTAATCCCTTCCAGGCTACATAACTGGGGGTCCTCTACTACATGAAAAACCATACTTGTCCTTTTCTTTTTCTAGTGCAATTTACATTCTGAATAACAACAACAAAATCGAGACACAGAGAGAAGACACATCCAGACAACATACTAGGATTGATGCCTGGCATGAAAATTCAGAAGCCCATCTATATGGACACCTGCATTGGCAGGTGTTCATGGAAGAAGTTCCTTATTTATAAAATGACACCTATACCTAGTAGCTGAATGGGTAATTAGGCAGATGGTCCCTAAGAAGCAAGCCTAATTCTGTTTTTAACTTTTACTTCCTTATCCATTTTAGTATTTAGGACAGACATTTAAAACCTTATTTTGTAAGCATCTTTGATCTGAAATAATTTCTAAGGAAAAAGCTTACTAGAGCTGGGTTATTGTTATAGTAATTTGGAAAGAACAATGGAATCACATTTATTTAAAATAATGAGGAGGGAAGGAACTGATTTGGAGAAAAAGAAATACACGGCACCAACATCATCAAAAGAAACATGGACCCTCATAATGCTGGAGCTGGTTCAGACATACAAAGAGTTAAAGTTCTACTGCATTACAATGACAATTCAGGTTTATTTGAAGCAATTTGGGGCAATAAAATAACATTTTAGTCTTGTGTTCAAATACTCTCCATAAAATTATTTTTGCACAATTTTCAGAGATGTCTAGAGCAAAAATATGCAATGCACCAAACTTCTCTTCTGTAATTGAATGCAAGTGAAACTAAAAAGGATTTGGAGAGAAATCTCTCTTTGGTGTAATATTTATCCTTCATAAGTTATAGAATCATAGAATCATAGAAATGTAGAGTTGGAAGAGACCACATGGGCCATCCAGTCCAACCCCCTGCCATGCAGAAACACCCGCAAAGCACTCCCAACAGATGGCCATCCAGCCTCTGCTTAAAAACCTCCAAAGAAGGAGATTCCACCACACTCCGAGGCACCATATTCCACTGCCGGACAGCCCTGACCATCAGGAAGTTCTTCCTGAGGTACAGGTGGAATCTCCTTTCCTGCAGCTTGAATCCATTGCTCCTTGTCCTGGTCTCCGGAGCAGCGGTAAACAAGCCCTCTCCCTCCTCTATATGGCATCCCTTCAAATATTTAAACATGGCTATCATGTCCCCTCTTAACCTTCTCTTCTGCAGACTAAACATACCCAGCTCTCTAAGTTTATCCTCATACGGCATGGCTTCCAGGCCCCTAATCATGTTGGTCGCCCTCCTCTGGACTTGCTTCAACTCGACCATGTCCTTCTTGAATTGGGGTGCCCAGAACTGGACACAGTATTCAAGAGGAGGTCTAACCAAGGCAGAGTAGAGTGGTACCAGTACCTCCCTCGATCTAGACACCATACTCTTATTGATGCAGCCGAGAATTGCATTGGCTTTCCTGGCTGCCGCATCACACTGCTGACTCATGTTCAGCTTGTGATCTATTAAGACTCCTAGATTCCTTTCGCACATACTGCTTTCCAGCCACGTGTCCCCCATCCTATATTTCTGTATTCCATTTTTTCTACCTAAGTGTAGGACCTTACACTTCTCTCTGTTGAATTTCATTTTGTTAGCCTTGGCCCAGCTTTCCAATCTGTCCAGGTCATTTTGAATTTTGATCCTGTCCTCTGGCGTATTAGCAACCCCTCCCAATTTGGTGTCATCTGCAAATTTGATGAGCATGCCCTCTATTTCTTCATCCAAGTCATTGATGAAGATATTGAACAGCACTGTGCCCAGGACATAACCCTGTGGCACCCCACTAGTCACTTCTCTCCAGGATGAAAAGCAGCCATTCGTGATCACCCTTTGGGTTCGGTCGGTCAACCAATTACAAATCCAACTAACAGTAGCCCTGTCCAGCTCGCATTTTACTAGCTTTTGCTAGCTTTACTAGCTTTTACTAGTTGTTGAATCTAAATGACTTTTCTAATTTTGGAACTAGCTTGTAAAATGTATACTCATATACTCAAAAATAAAGCAAAGAGAATGCTTATTTAGTTTGAGCATTTGTTATGATCATGTGTGAACAGAAACAAAAAGAAATAGGCAATCCTAGCAGTGAACTGTCCACCCGCTGAAAGTGTTTATTCAGGGTTCAGCCATGTTAGTTTTGGTTTATTAATCAAATTCAGTGCTTCTGTCTTTGCTACACAGAAACTATCATGTTGTAATTTCATGTACAAATCGGAGCATGTAGGACAGAGTACACGTTTTTAAATGACAACTTGTGCTACAATGCTACAACTTGTGTCATTCAGCCAATAAATGGAAAGTTAGATGTTCTTTTAAACTTAGGTTGTTACTAAACTGCCATCAGACAAAAGGAAGGAGGTAACATTCTCCAGATTCATATAAATTGGTGAAGTTTCTTCTTCTCCATTAAAAGTCATGCAGACTAGGCTATAGCAAGAATAGGGTGAAGACAATGGCTGTATCTCCACATCAAAATGAGATGTTGTGGCTTCCTGTGAATGAACACCTATGCAGATGAACATACATGTTTGCACTTGGCTCCTCTGGCCAGCAGGTACACCTAAAGAATCCAGAAACACTCAGTCTGCCTGTGGTTTGTTTAGTGTAATGTCCACACAAGGCTTTTTTTTTCTTTTTGTCTTTTTCCACTCCTAATAAGATGAAATCATACAGCAGATTTGTTCCTGGCTTATGACTCTGTTTTGATAAGAGGGGAACAAACCAGGTACAGATGTCACTCTAAACAAACAATGAATAATGGCACCGTGGCTTCTTTAGCACTTCTGTTTGGAGGAGAAGACAAATGGGAGTAATTAATGAGCATGTTTAACCAAACATGTGAATGTATCCAGTGGGGCTTTTCTTAAATGGTTTGTCAGAACCATTGTGGCTTTTACTAAAAACATTCATCCCACTAACCAATTCATCTTTAATACAGGGAAAGGATTTTTATGGTTATCCATATGTTGTTTGACTGCTACTCCTAACAGCGCTAGCCAACATACACTCAATGGTGAAAAGTTGCACTTCAACCATTTCTGAAGGCACACACCATTCTATCTCAATATAATGTATCTGTGTCCTCTGACAACAGAGTTAAGTAAGTACCCAGACATGCCAGCTACTTCTACATCAGCCTCTGCATATTCAGCCAAAATATCTGGCCAGATTCTACTGTTATGCAACAGTACCTATGACTGAATGTCCTAGTTACACAAGATCTTTGGCAGCATTCAGAGAGCTTATGAGGATATAATCTGTATGCATCTAGGCATTATTTGAACATTGGGTCGAATGCATAGAGATTACAAGTAAAGACAGTTGATATGCCCTAATTCTACGCACATTTCTTATGTTTACCGAACAGATGAAAAGCAAGGTTTAAACCTCTTCAACCAAAGAGAACAGTGGTCTGCATACCCTCAAGGCACCAGATCCTGTCAGATATTGGAAGCTAAGCAGGATAAGCTTTTTTTAATACTTGAACGGGAGACCACCAATAAATACCAGGTGCTGTAGGCTACGTTTCAAAGGCAGGAACTGGAAAAACACCGTTGAATATTCCTTGCCTAAGAAAAATTCATAGTATCACCATAAGTTGACAAGTGACTTGAAAGAGCATACACATTACAAGAAATAGTACTTTCTCAAACACTATTGAACACTCATATAAACTTTTGTCTATTTACTGTCATATATTGTAATAATAAAAATAATAACTATTTTACTGATCTCAAAGAAAAACGGTATAATTCTTTTGAGTCAACGATCTACAATATTGCTTTAAATCTTAGCTATTTTCACTCTAAGATGTATGGACTGTTTTTGGTAGTTAATATATTCTCTGTACCTCTGTCTTGCTTTTAATAGACATGTTCTGTCCAACGGCATAAGGTAATTCTTTTATAGATACAACAAAACCAAAATGTTTTTGTAATAATTTATGTTTCAAGAATAACTGAAATGGATAACTTTAGTTATCAATGAAAAATAGTAAAATATTAATAAAATCTAAAACTTTACAATAATATTTTTTTATTTTACAGATTTACCATTGCAGTCCCAAGAATAATGGGCAGCATCACTCATCACTATTTTTTGAGAATCCTACAAGTTGAGAACATAACCCAAGACACAATGGCCCTTTCCGCACCAGGCTTTTTAAATGGTGCAGAGCGACCTCCGACGGAGGTCTTCTGCACCGTACAGTGGACTGGGGCGGACTACTTGTTGCAATTCTGCACCTCAGTCCGCTCCGGAGAGACCAGAACTGGTTGTGTAGTGTGTTTTTTAAAAACCTCTTTTTCTTGGTTTTTAAAAAGCACAGAGCGCGCGACTCCGTGTCGCTCCATCGCCGTGCTCTGGTGCAGATTTGCAGACGCGCACTAGTGCATGCCTGCAGATCTGCTGGAGGCGGGCTTTAGGCTGGCGAGCTTCTCCAAATTGTTATGTTAAATTACAGAGCAAATAAAGGGGGATCCCTACACAGGATATTTGGTGATCTTGCAAGTTGCCCTAATATACTATTTCTGTCTTTAAACACTGTTCCGTGAAACATGAGTGCTCATAGCCTGTTAAAATGAAAAGTAAGCCAATGACACTAAGTAGAATGAATTATTTATGTCAGATTTTAGACTGTGGACTAAACTTTCGACATTACAAGGCAGGGACCTCAATTGTTGCTCTGTAAAGCACTGTACACATAACTAATGAATAACAAGAGCAACAACATCAACAAAATACAACAAAACACAAAATCCTCAAAAGATTGATTCTATTACCAGTCCATTAAAACGCACAAAATACATCATGCAAACTATTTTGTGCATTTGGTTGGCCAATAATGGTATGTCTCCTCCATGGATTTTGGATTTTGTTGTATTTTGATGCATGGACAACATGCCTACTCCTGAACAATAACAAAAATTTTAAATAACCCAACTCCCTAAATATTTATAAAGTATGAAACGGATTTCTTTATTCTGTGACAGTTCTGTTATTGGCCTCAATCCATTTCTAGATATAAACAACTAGTCACACATAATAACTAGTAGCCTCAAAAGGAGATATGTATTTATTATTAAGTGTGCTTATTATTATTTGGTACATGTGTAGCCCCCCTTCACTAAGATGGAACATTTTCTAACATTCTCTAGCATGGAAAATAGATTATGCCAAGAGATCATGACTAGCTCATAAGTATACAATAAACTTCATGTCTGAGTGGGAATTTGAGTCAGGGTCTAGTCCAACACTCTAATATTGAACTCTAATCCTAATCCAACAGTCTAATCACTATACCATACTAGTTTGGATAGACGACAACAACAACAACAACAAAAACACATTCAGCCAATTAATTCTAAGGGATTCAGCCCTGCACTACAATGCAAACAAATGAGATCAGCCCCTTACTGGATCAGAACAATCGTTATTAAATAAAAGGGGTGGGAGATTTTCTAAAATGCATTTTGCAAATGTTCATATTCCTAATATCACGTTAACTGATTCCCTTTTCATTCTGAATAATATTATTAGAAACTTCACCATCTATGCATATCAAACATGTTTGATAAGTTATTAACAAATTACCATGAACAGTGACTTCATAAAAAAATATCAGCAGTGAGACTGAAGTACACAGACATACAACAACTCTTTACATCCTCTCCACTCTTTGGAAAACCCTTATTGCTTTAGCATTAATAGTGACAGAGATATACACAAGAAAAAAATGAATAAACAAAATGTGACTGGATCTCTTCTAAATCTTTGCTTCAATCTCAGTGCTCCACAGAAGAGACCACAGAAATGGCATAGGCAAACTGAGAGCACACTCCCATCCCTGTTTATTCAGAAATAAGTTCCAGGACAGCATTTTAAAACTCCAATAATACCAGTCAAATGTGTACATAGATCTCTCTTACAGAAATCAAAGGAACGTACACTATGATTGGAGTTTCATCCATGTATGTAACCAGTAATTGTAAAAACACATTCCACTATACGGTTCACCCAAATACCTATGCCTGAGGAAGAACTTCTCCACATTCAAAGCTTTCAAACATCACTGAACTAATCCAAAAGAAGCCATTACTTCACCTTTTCTTCTTCTTCCATGTCACAAAATCACCACCACAATTACAAATGCTCTGATGCTCTTAAGGAATGAAAAATAAATGAATACTTATAAAACTTCCCATTACAAAGTTAAACTGTATGAATCCAGCCTCCTAATTCCACTGCCTTGAACCTGATTCCTATATCATTTTATGCACAAACTGCTTACCTAACAGTCTATTCATGCGAGTAGCCAAAAACTGGAAAGGGGATCTTACATAGGTCCCCACTTGTTATCTCGCAAAAGCCTGTTCCCTCTCTTTGACAGACAGCAAACCATCATTTCTGTGTTCCAAAAGAAAGCAATGACTGCAGTTTATACATAGGGCAACACACACACTCTTAACACTACTTCTTATTGGAGATCAGGCAACTTGCAAAGGAAAAGCCACAATCTGGAGTATGATTACCAGTTTACTGTTTATTGCCTTTATATACAACTTCTTTTTCCCCACTTTCCTAGGATTAAAAGCACATTTTCTGCAAAAGTACTGAAAAGCATCAGAAAGCAGAGTTGCACTAGGAAGCCAGCATGTTTGCCATCCATCTTCACATTACCAATCTCTATGTCCCTTCTGCCTTTGACCCATCCACATAGTATATATGAAAACAAACACATGATTGAGAAACCTGAGTTTGCTGCTGAACTTGTGGTTCATATACTGCAAGATTTATAGCAGATTTGTAACTGCTTAGGTGAGCTCCTAGTTCTGTGAGAACTTACTCATCTCCCAGTCTGACATTTTCCAATAACTCATTTCAGTATGCCCTCCCCCAACAAGAAATGGTTGTTTGTTATGTTGGGAGGGACTCATTCTCTTATAAGCAATACTGTTTCAGACTTCTGTTTCATGCACATAACACACAGTGAAGCTGAAGGAAGCTTGAAAAAATGTCCATATGTTTGAGTCATTATTGTGTCACAGTATGTTTCCTTTGGTTTCAATACTTTCTACTCGAATGATTTGTTGTTGCTGTTGTTGCTGTTTCCAACTTATGACAACCCTGAAATGAACCTATCATGGGGTTTTCTGGGTTTGAGAGTGTATAATGTGCCCAAGGTCACCCACTGGGTTTCCATGGCCGAGCAGGGAATCAAACCTAGGTCTCCAGGGTTGTCGTCCAATGCTCAAAGCATTACACCATTCTGAATTACTATTATCTGAAAATTTACAGTAACTTTTCTCATGATTGATTTAAACATACACTTATGCAAGACTGCAGCATGTCTAACTGCCTGAATATAAAGGCAGTAACACAGATTTTTCCTCCTTCTGTGTTCAGAATGAAAATAACTGAATTCTATAGAGACCTACGAGAGAGCCAAAAAGGTTTCCAATGAAAGGGATAGTATAAGTATCTTTTAACTTCAAGGAGCTTAGCATTTTCAATTTTGTGTCTTCAGCCTTTGGGAAAGAATATCTGTTTATCTAAAATCATGGAAAAGCGAGAACTAAGTACTAAGAACTAAGATAAGAAGTGGATACTAAGAACAATAATCTGTTAACAATTTGTTGAGAATACACAGATAAACCTTAGCGTTCTGATTAACAGCAGAGAACATGCAATAATAAACTCCCAAAGTTTCATCTGTGGCATTGAAGACTTGCTAAGAGCGCTTAAACTGTGTTTGACATCTAAGCTTAATGGTAGAGCAATCTAAACAAATATGAACTCTCTTAACAAGTCGTATCTGGCAAAATATAAGCATATATCAGTGCAAGTAGGCAATATCCATTTTAATAATGACTGGGGGAGGAACCATTGACAAGTCAGTCTAGCCTTTATTAACAGCAGGACTGAAAATTCCCAGGCACCTACCAGCAACATCAAAAGCTGATAGTGACACTGAAGAACCTGAAGGCATAGTTATTTATTTATTTTAAACAGTTAGTCTTCCCCTCCCCACAGGAAAAAAAAACTGACCCAGCCAAATTTAAGTAACTTTAATTCTCCTTCATTTGAATGTGAGTGATCTAAACATAGGCTTATTGCAATTGAAAACAATAGATTTAATGTGCTTAACTTGACTTAAGTATACTTGTTGATTTCTGATAATAAAAGCATTTTTTTCTACTCCTTATTTGAAACTCAGTTACCCCAAAACCAGAATTAATGGAAGCAAATTCAAACAACTAGCAAGAAATGAAATAGTGTTTATTCTGTTACTCTTGCAAACTAAAAGGAAACTAGGTATAGTCTTCTATTATCAACCTGCCATAGCAACAGGAAATGCAAACAAACAAACAAAAAGACAAAACAGAAAGGGTGCATGGTTATTAATGCAATGATTTGTGAAGCTCAACCGAAAGCAGATTTATGAAGTCCCATTAATTCCAGTGGTACTGTGTGTCATGGTAAGAATACATGACACTGTACCCTTAAGGAATAACTGGCAAAGGTCCCACATATTTTATAGAATGTCTGCAGGTTGCAAGAATGTTATATGACTCTAACAGAACAGCAGAACAAACACTGATTATCAAAATTCTGTTCTAGAGCCACAGTTGATCCTTAGACTATGATTTCTAATATGATATGGTAATTGCCTCTTGAGTAAAATTCAGAAAGCTTAGGAACCAAAGGCTTTTAATAATTTTCTGGATTTTTAGCATAAGCAAATATTATTCACTGTGTTCACTTGCCTAACGGAGGAAATTCAGACTTAAGCATGGTGTTTATAGCTTTCGCAACCAGATATGTGTGTGAGAGAGAGAGAAAGTGTGCCTCAAGATTCAAAAGACAATGCTGTTTTTCTTTCTGCTTAATGAGAGCAGATAAAGTTCAAGTTTGCACCCTTTGTCCTGTACTCTTTGCCATCATTACCCAATTCCAGATATCTTGGTCCTGACTGTTTTAACTTAAAGACAATACTCTCCATGTCTACTAAAATGTAAATCCTACCGCATTCTATGGGCCTTACTGTGAAGAAACAGGTGGTTGTTTCAGGGATTAGGGAGTTTGGATATCTTTGCCAAGTTTCAGAAAATTCTGCATGTATTAAATACAACTGTACTCTTTCTTTGCTTACAGTCTAGTATTACTTTCTATGTCTCGGAGCTAAGCCCTGGCACTGAAGGAACTGTGGGATAATGGCTTCATTTGAACTTAACTAAACTTGAACTAGAGGTGTCCTGCATTTCTTATTAAGCATCACTTCAAAAGATGAAGGGAGAGAGATTAATTTCACAGTGGTCACCTGGACTTCGGACTAAGAGTTATGCTGCTGCGACTTTTCCTGGAAGAAGCCTACACAGTCTTCTTCCAGACTGATTTCAACATTGAGAGAGAAAACATTCTTGCCCCAAAATTCCTCAGAGAAGAGGAGAAATAAATACTCTCAGCAAATAAATAGGCACAGTCCAGGGAAAGCTGGACTTTGAAATCCTTCAGCTCACAACAGGAATGATTTACACATGCGCCTAACCCTGACCAAAAGCGATTGTACTTAAACTTATGTAGCTTCAGCTAGACTGTGGCATGTCTTTTAGCTGAAATGATGAACCCTCCCCTCCCCACACACTGAGAACTCCATACCTATTTGGTGTGTGGAATTCAAGTACATGCAGTGATTTTAAAACCACAATAAAAATGTGCGTATCTGCCTGTTAACTTATGGCGATCTCATGAATTTCATAGGAATACTCAGAGGTGGTTTTGCCAGCTCCTTCCTCTGAAATAGAGCCTACAGCATAAACAGGACTAAATGTAAAGTCTTGCACATCATGTATCTGATATCTGTCAGGTCCATTCCTCCAATCTCAGTAAACTGTAACATATTCTTCCTCACTGCATCTCTCTTCTTGAACTAGTGCACTTGAAGCAGAATTTGCATGTAAAACATTCTATTACCCTTTGGTATGAAGTTACAAAAAGGATAGCTAAAGGCATGGCCCCATCAGAGTTAAGCAAATGTAACCTCCACTGATGTTAAACTCACATTCAAATCCCTCCCTTTGAATTCACTGGGATGCGGAGCCATTTCCTGTCTTTGTTGCCTAGTTAGTAGTAAGTTCCAATGATTTCAAAGCAGGGAAGGATGCCATGCTATGCACGCACAGCAAAGCGTGCCCCACTGAACACAGCCCACAGCGAGCCTGCAATAGAGTGTGTGCAGTTACCTGTGAAAGCCTCCCACAGAGTTCATCTTCCCCGCGCACATGCCCTGCATCTGGCTGCTCCTGCCAAAGAAGTGAACTTAGGAAAGGCTGCTACCTCGGCGTCCCGATATCAATAGCCCCCCTTCAGCCAGATGAACTATTTCTGTCTGGCAAGAAAACGAGCCTCGGGCTGCCTCGCGCCTCGTTCAACGTACTGTGAGTGCACTGCTATAAATGAGATCAACGTGGTTGCTGAAGCCACCAAGTGGGCTGAAGAAGTGCAGTGGGTTAAACCCACCGGCGCAAAGCCTGAAGAGGTCAAGACCACCCCAGGGAGGGCACGCTTTCTTCTGAGACACCCCCACACCTGCCTTCCCCCGCCCCCCGCCAGAAGACCACCTAACAACCGTGACGCCCCGTGCCCGGGGCTCCCCAGCTGGGCAGGGCGGGTGCGGGGCCGGCCTGGCGGTTACCTGTGCGTGGCCCCTTCACCTGTTGCCTGGCCGCCGCCATCCAGAAAGGGCCCGGGCTCTTCTTCCTTGACCTCGCGCAGCACCAGCGTCTTCTCCTGTTCGCGGGTAAACTCCCCCAGCCCGCCTCCGCCGGGCCCCTCCTCCAGGGACTCCACGTAGAAGACGGTGCGCGGGGCCGGCGGGTGGTGGCGTTGCTGCTCGGCCAGTCCCTGGAGCCGGGTGGCGGGCAGCAGAGTCCCGTTGAGGGGCGGCGAAGAGGCAGCGCAGGGCGACGGGAAGGAGGACGACGACGAGGAAGAGGAAGAAGAGGAGGACGACGAGGAGGAGGTTTTCTTCCAGAAAGCGCCGCTGCCTCTTTCCTGGCTCTTCAGCAGGCGGCTCTGGCTCGGCCCCCAGTGCTCGAAGCTACTGTCCTGCTGCAAACAGCCGCCCGCCGAAGCCGCCGGGTGGCTGAAGAGTTTCCAGCGGAGGCGCAAAATGTGCTTCACGTCAAAATCCTTCCGGCCCGAGTTCGACATGCTGCCGTTGCTGCCGAGGAGGAGGCGGAGGAGGCGCGTGGCGCAGGCAAATGGCACAGGCACGGCTCCGGAGCCAGGCGCCTCTCGCTCGCTCGCTCGCTCGCTGGCCCCGTGCGCGCGCGGCTGGAAGGAGGAGGGCTCCAAGGCGCTTCCCGCGCCTCCGGGAGAAGGGAAGCTCCAGGGGAAAGGGAGAAGAGAGAGAGGAGTTCGGAAGCCGCCGGAGCCCAGGCGGGAGGGAGAGACGGAGACGAAGCCCCTTAGCTGGGAGATAAGCAAGGGGAGCTGCCAAGGGAAGGTGCCCGGCTGCGCCGCGCGGAGAAGACCGAGCAAGAGAGGCTCCCGCCAAAGACGGCGAGTGACTGACAGAGGGAGGCTGCGAAAAGCGCGCGCCGCTCTGGCGGGTGAGGGCGGGAGGCAGTTCTCTCCCGCGTCCAGCGCCGCCTCAGCACCAGCGCCAGAGGGGAGCAGGTGGCTTCCTCGGCGGCGGCGGCGGCGGCACCGGCACCAGCAGCAGTAGCGTCCTCTGCCTGGCGCCGAAGTGTGCGGCAAGAGCCTGGAGTTACGAGCCGCCCCCCTCGCCTCCCAAAGTCTCCGCGGGAGCCCCTCGCGGGGAGGGCGGCGGAGGAGAGCCGTTTAAAGTTGCCTCGCCTGTGAGGACTAGTTAGCCAAGGGGTGGGGGGAGGAGACGGCGGGGCAGCTTTTGTAGGCGGTCGCTCTCGGGTCTCCCAGCTCACGCGCAGCTGTCAAGGTCCTCACGGACCCATTTTCTCTGCTGGCTGCCTCCTCAGCGCCTCCCTTTCCAGCTCTGTCAATAAACGATGCAGATGTTCAGAGAAGCCTTGCGCTGGAAGGGAGGCCGGATGACCCTGGTTGTAAGGGCTCTGCTTGTTGCGGAAATTCGGGATAATTTTTCTTTAAAATTGCTAGCATGCTCATTACCGCAGGATATCACGGCTCTTCAGAATGGGCAGGCAATCCCATGTCTTAAAGCACCGTGCTCCTCAAAACCCGCACGCAACACCTGCGGACTTTTGATAAGTTTGCTCAGACCCCTAGGAATGCCAGCAACTTTCATTCTATGGTCAGCTCATACTGAGAATTCCAGAGCAAGCCAGGATACGTCCCTTGACATGTTCTGTATATTTGCAATAGAAGTTGACTGTACCACACGAATGAACCCAACAAAATCTTCTATACTAAACTTTTTCCTGTCACGCTGGTACTGCGCACCTATTTATTCCTTGCAATTCATGCACTGTTGAATCTACACTGTTGCATTCCAGTCTTCTTCTTATTACATAGTTTTGCAAGTTTTGACTGATTGTGATAACTTGGACAGCAAGTGTAGCACAGTCCTTTCTGGCGTGAACTGTAGGGATGTCCCATCTTGTTTTGAGATGTGATTGTTTTTTTTGTTGTTGTTGTTGTTTGTTTTTGTTTTTGGTACTGTTGCTACCTGTATAATCACAATTTTTCTGTTTTTCTTCTCTCTGATAATTTGGCCAGACACATTTGGCAGGCATAAAAGTATCTCAAGGGGAAGTTCCAGCCTGGAAATATCTATTGATCATTCCTCCTGCCCCCTCCCCAACAAAGGAGAAAGTTTTGTTATATCTAACATTCCTGTCAATTTTGCAGCCAAGATCTGTGAGCAAGGCTGCAGAATTCTAAAATTATCATTACAAACCAGGAAATCATCCATTCTGATCGTGTTTTGTACATATAAGCCTGTTGGAACTTTTCTGAAAGCAGCCCTGATATAATCACCTACACACACGTACACATATTTATACTTTTTTCCTTGCCTATAATACATAGAGCAAACAGTGGTCAGGGTGCAGGTCTCAGGGGGAAAAATAAGCAAATTCTATATCATCCATTCTGGTAAACTGATGGGCTGTCGAATATTTTCCCAAATAAAGATGAACTTTTCATGTTATGATAAATGTGAATTTATATATACCAGTTCACACATTGCATTCTTTCTGTGGGATCTGAAAAGCGTCTGTATCTCCAATTTTACATGACATCCCAAAATACAAGGTTGACTGTTTCTAATCCACTCTCAGATTGAACTTCTTGTGAAGTCTGACTAGTAAAAAGGTAATCAACTCCCAATGAAGATATGAGTATCCATTAGTTTTAAATGTATAAAATGGCCTCATTTGAAGCCTTTACATGGAGTCAGAATATAATAAAATAAAAGCACCATCAATTACATCCTATGGTTTAGCAAGTCTTACTTTTAGAAAGATAACATATAATTGTTTCTCAGACCATCCTATTTTTCTAGCCACTATTAGTACTAAGGAATAAGTTAAATACAGTAATCAGTTAAATGAGCACATGTATTAAGTATGTAGGCCAAATGGACAGGTCCCTTTGATTTTAGGAAGTTGATTCCATCTTGATATATTTATATTTTAATAAGGAGGTATTATTAAAAAAAATACTATCTTTGAGACAAACTCTGTGTTTAGTGGTAAAGGGGAGTAAGAGGCTTCTGCTTCATGACATAATCTTTAATAAATCTACAAATTAGCTTTTAAATCACATTGAGAATTGTGCTTCTTCCACTAACAGCATTTTAAAATGATGTATCAGTGGTTAGGTATTATCTTGATGCTAACCTTGATATGGGTATTCTCTATTTTTCTTTGTGTAAAAAGGAGACAGTGAACAAATATGGATTTCTCCATAACTGTAGCATTATGATGGATGTTGGGGACCAGACTTGTAGGCTGTAGCACCCAGTTTTTGGAACTTCTTTTCCAGAAATGCTTGTTTGCCCCTTCTCTTTATGCTTTCCAGAAAACAGCAAAAACTGTTTTGTTTCAGCAGTCATTTATTCAACCTTCATCTCCTAATGACAGATAATTTTTTGTGTGTTTGTTCCCAGAATGATATATTAACTGATATTAACTTTCTTTGCTGTTTTGTATGCATTTAGGTATTTGATTTCATGGATATAAACTGCCTAGGGAGCACTTTTAAGGGGTTAAAGTTATGGTATAAACAATTTGTTAAATAAAAAATGGGAAAAATCACTCCAGTGGAAAATCTACTCCTGAAGAAAGTTTAAAAATGTGTTATTAGAGTATAGACTCAAAAATCAACCTTGCAACTTAATTTTTTATCTGGTTGCAAGACAGCTTACATGGCAGTAAACTGCAATAAAAATACACAACCCACAAAACAGAAAGTCAAAGAGCTGGAGTCATAAGCAAGTGTATCAGTCATATACTGAATGACTAGGATCAGGTTATAGGTTAAAGACTTTTCCTGCAAGAGGCATTAATTACTCCTACAGTCTTTCTTGTTGTAGGAAGAGGCATTCTAGAGAATGCACTGTGTGAAAGAGACAGAAAATGGAGAGCAAATGTGTTACTTGGCTTTAGCTCTTCATTTTAATGCATATAGACAATTGTGAATATTACATTCTATCACAATACAGAAAATGGCCCAGGGATGTTTATTCACCTGAGGAGGGGAGTTTGAAAAGCTTGTACTATTCATCTGGAGCATATATACGGAAG
The DNA here is from genome assembly GCA_948472985.1 of Iguana delicatissima. NCBI lineage: Eukaryota > Metazoa > Chordata > Lepidosauria > Squamata > Iguanidae > Iguana > Iguana delicatissima. The sequence continues at coordinate 138,251 of CAOKZL010001677.1, read as the reverse complement.
GAATAGCTCTGTGGTTAGAAGCTAGGAAAGAAATGGCAAAAGAGTATGGCATGGCATTGCCTTCCAGCTCATAAATCATCATATAAAATGCATGAAAGACTGTAGGCAATACAGTGATACACAGAGTAGCTACAAACCATTTTTCTTACTGAAATTAGGTATGAGGGGGAGAACTCTCCTCCTGTAGAAGAATATATAACATTAAAGTTCTAAGTAGGGATTTTTTTTCCAGTTTGAAGAAGTTTATTCTTCCTCCAAAGTACAGTCAAAAGAGTATCTTACTAAGTTCATACAGTTGCAATTGGCAGAAGGTGAGGAATGGTTCTCTTAACTCAGCTAGGAATATTTCTGTACCTTGTTCATGAAGAAGCTACAGCTTCAAAAACCTATGTGCAAAGCACAGATGCTAGGCACCTGGGATAATAGTTCCATTTCTTTTTGACTTATCACCAAGCTAGTAAATGCAGTTACAACCTTCTGTTAAAAGTTTTACTTACTTCTGGAGATGGGGGTGGGGACTATATGTTTTATCATAACAAGAAGTCAGGTCACTGGGCCCCATTTCAGAGAAAGAAAAATCACCACTGTTACATCACAGATAGACTATGAAATTCCCCATGTCATGATTTTCTTCCAGCTATTCATGATAAAACAAGACAAAAACCATTTAAAACAAACAGTAAAACAGGATATTTTTATCGAAGACTGTTAAGGGTAGCTGTGCATGCCTATTATAATGGATGACAGTTATATGAGAGCTATTGTACTTCCAATTCATCGTAGTGTGTTTTGATATGAATCTATTAACAGTACCTCATGGTCCCAATGATGATTAGCTAGCAGAGAACAGTATAGATGATACCAGTATATACACCAGGGGAAATAGCAATAAAAATATGTCAGTATAAAGCTAGAATATTGAGCTTTGATGTCAGGCATGATTTACAAAAAAAAAAAAATGCATGCCCTCAGTACTCATGTTACATTACAAAAGCAAAATAATAACTCTAATTTTAGGAGACATCTTTTTTTTCTTGTTTTATGTTTAAGAATTTGTCCTTTAATTAAAGTAATTCCCTTTCCATCTTTATTTCACTAAAAATCAAGGATACAGCTGTCTTGTGGCATCCAGAAGCTTTCCAGATAGTTTTTGGAGAGAGAGAGAGAGTTCTTCCATCCCATCCATTTTTTGAGGAATTTGCAAGGCTGTTGCTGTTAGCTGGTGTCTACATTTTAGGGGTTCCTAGAGTCCAACAACTTCATTACCTGAGGCTCCAAATTCATGGACAACAGTATTGTGTTCACAGATAGGCATAACATCAACATTCTCCTTAAGTAATCTTAAGCACTGGAGTTTCAAAATGTTTAACATGAGGAAATAAGGATGTGTCTTTGTAATCTTTTAGGCTATTTATTTATTTTAGCAAATCAATAACATATACTTCTGGGCAGTTCCCTTGGTAACCCCAAAGTAAGTCCCTGATCTGCTAACTTTTAGCTAGAAAAGTGATACTAAACTAGAAACTGCACAAGAAACTTATTTTAAAGCTAATTAATTAAAGGTTAAGGACACTGAGCTCAATGCAGTCTGTACAATCAACAAACATCACATCACCAAAATAATTTCAGTGCCTCAATCATGTTGATGCCCAAAGAAACTATTTAGATTGTCAGCTCCTAAGGCCAGACACATGAGCAGAGACAAATTTCACTTTAATGGACTTCTTCAGTAGTGAAAATGCATATTTATGCAGTGTCAAGCTGAACTAAACTCAATGAACTTCCCATAGTATAGTTTACTTTGAAAAGTGCAAAATAGTATCCACAGTTTTTCTGCTTAAACTCACTGTGATATAAGTAGTAATCTGGATGTATTTTTTTAAATTTCAATTATGATATTATCTTTTGAGAAATTTCTATAAAATTATTTCAAAGTTTTTTAAATATCATTTTTATCTGTGTTTTTTGACTTCTAGATTAACTAAAAACATTGAATTGTGTTAAAAAATAATTCTTTCTTGCTCTTGACTTTGTGCTCAGTGAAATATGAAGTTCTTGGAATTATTTCTTCATATCTAATTACATGCTTCATTCACCATTATTTTGCTTAGAGGGCTGCAAAGCATGGTAGCTTTAGCATGAATCCATTTGAAATCGGGATACTTTTGTTGGCTACAAAGTAAAGATATGTTAGGAAATGAAGAAAAGTCATAATCCTGTTGATAGCATCAGTACACTCTCACCGAAAACACTGAATATTTTCATGTATTGCATACTGGGAGAAATTCTATAGAATCTATTGGCTGGTAATGATGATGATGTAGATGTTTGTAAATGAAAAGATTAGATATCACTAAACCACAGAACTACAGTATGCTATGAATTCTCCCTAATCTCTTTGATCTCCTTGACTGCAATTAGATTCTAGATATAACTAGCATAATACACTAGCTCCTCTTCTTGGTGACCTTTTGTGGTTACCCTTTACACATGTTAAAAGGAACAGGATGTTTCTGAACTGTGTGAATTCCAGCCAGCCAACCAGTCATTGACCCCCCAAACCTCTCTTATGATTATTGTCTAAAGAATTCAAAGCAATTTGAAATAAAGACATAAATAAAGTCAGTGCTACAATATTTGATTGTCCCAATGTACAACACACACTCAGGACAAGAAGCCAGCAATAGTATCACTGTATTCAGAAACAAAATAGCTTCCCATTTGGAAGGAGGCCAGACAAGACTGCATTTTATCACCCTATCCATTTTATTTATGCAATAAACATATCATATGGAAAGCTGGACTGAACTTGAAGGAAGGGGGAAAGAAATCGCAGGAAGCAACATCAACAATTTAAGAAATGCAGACCATAGTAGTACTGTATTGGTATGACACCATACTACTAGCAGAAATAGCAAAGGCTATCATATATACAAACGGAGATTGCAATCAAGAAATCAGAAGAAGACTGAGACTTGAAAGGGCAGCTAGGAAGGAACTAGATAAGATCCTAGAGTGTAAAGATCTATAATTGAACACCAAAGTCAGGATATGTCAATGAACAACGAAGAAAGGAAGAGAATCAGTTCATTTGAAATGTGACCCTAGAAGCATATTGTGCAGATGCCATGGACTGCCAAAAAAGAAATAAATGGACACATATGACAAATAAAGCCTGAACTCTCATTAGAAGCTAAACTTGCTAAACTGAGACTATCATATTCTGTACATAGTTTTTTAAAAAAATTATTCACACAAAAAATACCTAAAACTATATATAACTATTATAAACACTAACACACCCATAATAACCTACTATACCGAACAAAAAAATAGAGGAAATTAAACTAATTAAACTAAAATAGCATCCAACCCTTCTGCAGATGGATACATTTTCAGTAGTTTCATATTTTCTTTACATTAATGTAAATATAGTAAATTATCACCCTCATAATATAACATAATGTCACTATCAGTTGTAACCTAAGATATATAACTCTATCTAGATTTTTTTTGAAAAAAGTTTACCATCTTTATTCTACTTTTCTCATATAGTATATTCATACACTAAATATTCTAGATATATAATGAGATAATACAAAACTCATTAAAAAGGACAATAATGCTGAACAAAATGGATGAAAGTAGGAAAAAAGAGAATGTATTAAAGGTGGATAGGTAGATAGGTTCAACTAAGGAAGCCATGGGCATGAGTTTGGAAGACTTTAGCAGGGCTATTAATAACAGGGTTTGGAAAGGCCTCTTACTCATGGACTCATTGTAAGTTAAACCTGACTTGACAGCAGTCAACAACAACTACATTTGCAAGCAATCATTTTAAGAATGGACTACATGTTAATCTGAGAAATGTCATTTCACATTAATATGCTATGTCATGCTTATAGAAGTGGTTAACTTAAGTTCTTTGGTAATCAGCATTCTCATAATATTTTAAAGTGTTTTCAACATCCTAAAGGGTTTTCAAGTATTTTAAAGTGATTTCATTATTATTTTCTGCAAGTATGCAACCAGTAACTTGGCAATGGTAATAATGCTTTTTAGAGAAAAAAATGTTAACTTTGAAACAAAAACTGAAAAAAATTTACATCAGTTTTACTTCTGAATCCAAAATTCTAAGGACTGGATGATAGGAATGTCACTGGAACAGGTCTCTACCCTTTTTCCACGTTATAAATTTAACCTTCCCGGACATACAATATGGAACTTACAGGTTGCAATCCTCAAACAAGGAAATTAGAATGAGAAACAGCTGAATTGAATTATATTCACATTAGCCAAAGTATGAACAAAGATAATGGTTTCATGGCTTACATATATTAATAATGGCTTACATACATAAATACATAGTATTCACTATTGCATAGGCAACAAAAGGAATATCATCAAAGAACATTTTGATCTGAAGAAGCTGATTTTTGGTAAACAGATTTATTGCTTTCACACATTCATACCGACCACTGTAAAGATCTAAAAGACCTGTTTTGTTTCAAACACTCCTTGAAGATTTAAAGTGGGGGCCATGATTTCCATATTTCCAGATCCTACTACATTCTATCCCACTCTCACCACTGTACAAATATGCTTAATAAGCTGAGGCTTTAATATCACTCTGTATCACATCTGAAGAAGTAAATTCTCTTTGTATATAATATTAAAGTCTTAAAGGTGCTGCCGGATTCATATATTCTAGTAAATGCATTAATTTTTCAGGGAACAAAAACTCCTTGTTAGCTTTGTATTAATATTAATATGCAACAACATCAGAACTGTTTGTGATTAAACAACAACAACAAACCACCGATGTAATAAACAGGTGAACTAGAGCAGATTCTCGTCATCATAAGACCATAAATGAATCCCAAAGCAATTACAGAATTTGAAGCAAAATATTATTTTTCATAGTGAGTCCACTCACTCCATCTCTTTTTATAAGTTCTTTGATTGTTTCTGTCACTGACTTCTTTCAAAGAACACTTTTCTTTTCATAGCATTATATACAATCTAGTTAAGTCTTCATTCATGAAGATCAATTTGAGTTTTTTTCCCAAAAAATTTTCACAAGTGAAATGTTTGAATTTACCAGTTTGGTCCATCACACAGGGCAACCATACTGTGAAAAATGTATATATGACACATTTTCTCCACATTGAGAAGAGCTACCACACTGATAAAACACGTATCCCTCACAAAGATCCATTCTTACCACTTGCTATCTCAAAATATCTTTCCTCTTCAATGAATACAAGTATTTAAACTTCATTAGCTCATGAATTGAGGCTGTAAATCTTTTTACTCTACCAGAGTAATAAGCTAGTTCTGTATCTATTATCTTAAGTTGGAACATTCAGAATAGAAATAAATCACAAACCTTTTACAATAGATTAAACGAAAAGAATCACAGAAATGTCACATTTACCCTAAGGGTTTGATATGAGAAAGTTAGAACAGATAAGTATTAATACAAGCTTTCTTTTTCAAAACTTGTAGAAAATCTTATGATACATCAAAATTTAAGGATTTTATAAGTTGACATCACCAGCACCACCAGCACCACAATCATATATGTCTTTGCATATCTAAATTGTCTATCACCATCCCAAACACAATTTCAGTACCTGTAACTATTTGCTTGTGAGTCATGAAATAACAACTGTATAGATATACGAATCAGCCTGTTATTCTTATACTACCCATAAACAGTCCTTTTCAATTTGGTGTTCGTAAAGAAATCCTGTCTTTCTTCTGTTTTATTTTGCTTTTGTTTTGTTTTTACTGTAGTTTACATATTGTGCCAGCTTATAGACATGTAACCTTAAAGAAATTATTCCAACATAACATAATGTCCCAAAGCATTCAAAAGGTCTGCCTGAAATAGATGATATTTGCTTGGTGTTCAAAGTCAGTCCCTATAAATCTCCCAGGAATTGCTGGCAGTCTTCACAATTTTTCCTGTTTTTACTGCTGGTAGTACTGTCTGTGCTTATGCATTTCTTAGGATTCTTTACTTCTGTACTGTCTGTGTTCAACTTCTGTTTGTGTTACTGTTTTGGCTTTGAATACCTGGAGTACTGGCTTTGCGTAACAGATTCTGGAGTGGCTGAGACCTTGCCATTGTGCCTTCCTTCATCTTCTGTGAACTTCCTAGATAAGCTGTGCATGACCTGGACTGGCCTGATTTGTCTGCAGCTGCTTTCCTTACAATAATCCATCTTTCTGGCCATTTGCCATCTGTAAGCACAAAGCAAAGAAGCTGTTAATCTGTATTTATTAGCCACCTTAGTTACTACTGTTTTTCCAAAATATACATTTATTAAATAAATAAGTGCCTGAGCTTGCATAAGTAATGATACGAAACTGTAATGTATTCATCCAGCCACAGAAAATCAGTAACTAACCATCTTACCTTCTACGGGCTATACTCTCTACCATTTACCGAAGAGGGGTATGTAGGCACAGTGTTGCTTTGGAGTATGAAAGAGGTTAACTAACTGCTGACCATTCTCAAACTGGCCCTTTCAGAAGATATGTTCCTATGCAGAATTATATTGTCAAGATGAAATAGGAAACACTTAAAATTAAAAGCTGAATCTTGAAAAATGAAGGCAGGAAATAAAGCTACAGGTGGCAGTGGCATGTAGTGGTTTGGATGTTGAGCTAGGACTCCCAGAGACCAGGATTCAAATCCCCACTTGGCCATAGAAACCAACTGGGAGACCCTCAGAGGTAGCCAGTGGCAAACCTTCTTTGAACAAACCTTACCAGGAAAACCCTATGATAGGTTTACCGTAGGGTTGCCAGAAGTGGAAATCACTTAAAGGCACACAACAACAAGTGCAACTACTGTAGTCCAGCAAGATAATCAGATGCTATCTGTACTTTCCTACTGCAATTTTTAGAAATCGTATTTAACATGAATCCGTTTTGAGATATAGTAGGTGCTCGTTTGATGCATCACTTCTTTTAATTTTGTGGATGTGTGTGGATGTGTGCAATTTGAATGAAGGTTAGTGAAATTTTTGGAGCTGCAACTGTTCCCATTGTCTATATAGCCATCAAGGGTTATCTATACTTTATACTCCAGAAAGTGAGTATTGAATAAAGGACATAAATGTATTATAAATTAGCTTCAGGCAGATGGTCTGTATTACCTTATGAGAACAGCACAAGCTTTTTATACATGCTTGGACAACTGTTCCTCTTTTAATTCTTTGAGTGGAAATATATTTGATCTATCCTAACAGCAATTAACTTTTTCAGACATAGGTGGAGTTTTATCTAGTGTTTCACATTCATCTACCACTTCTGAAATAATAGATAGCAGTCTTTTGAACCTGCACTAACAGCATGATCTACTAAGGTCTGTGGAAATAAAATCATGTACTTGAGAAGAGCAATTTAGATGTTACAAGTATTTTTACATCTCGTTAATCTGCAAGCATACTCACTAATGGGACTACAGAGATGAATGCAGCCAATTTAACATTTTTTGACTTTTTAAAAAACTGAATCCTCAAGCATTATATTGAGAGTCATACCTTGATTATATTTATCATCACATTAATATTCATATTCTCTTTTAGAATTACAGCCTCAAAAAAACTAAAAATCTCAACTAAAAATATTTGCATTTGTTTAAAATTTAAAAAATCATAGGGATAAGAAAAAAAATAAAGTACCCTAGGGGTGGTAAAAGTAGATCAGTTATTTTCTGTAATAGTTAATCAATCTTCTTGATTTTATTTTTAATTTCTTTCTATTCTTTTTCTTTTTTTGAAAAAAGTGTTTTCATTCTACCTTTTAATTAAACTCAATGCCAAAAGTTGATATAGGGTACTCCTCTAGGTTAATTCTACAAAGGTTATTAATTGCGAGATTTTGAGATGCTTCTACGGTCTTTTCTTCTTTCTTTCTTTCTTTCTTTCTTTCTTTCTTTCTTTCTTTCTTCTTCCTCTTCTTTTTCTTCTTTTTTTTGTGCTCAGTTTCTGATTTCTGAGTAATAAATTCATAAATATCATTTTAACTATGGAAGACAATTTGGTACAAATGGTATTTATCACCTTTTCACTTTGGTATTCCACACTTGCATATTGGTAGCTAAGTACAAAATATTTCCTAAAAACCACCGTATGGTTAAACAGAATAAGAACTCCACTCAGACAAACTCCAGAAAAGTTTTGTTCATGGGTTTAGGAAGATAAAGTACAGACATTCACATCTGGGTGTTAAGTCTAGATGTTTTATTGATATATTCAAAATCTCTTCTCTATAAAGAGTAGGAATGAACTGAGATGTGGGTGAAGGTGAGTATTAAGAAAATTCTTTATGGATGCAGTATGTAAAGGGGGTAGCAGAAATATAAAGGAACTGCATTTAATATTAAACAACTCCAGAGTTATTTAGAGTTGTCTAGAGTTACTGTTTTAATTCCAATGAGAAGAAATTTCAGATCACTTGACTGTCATATGTCAATAACGTGGATTTGGATCTGTTCTCACTTGGATTCTATAGTTGATACAGATGTGGTAGATGAAACTTTGGCTCTGGCTTATCCAGGTCTAATGGATTCTTTGCAGTTCATACAGTTATGAGATATGGACAAGATCCTTGGAAAAATGAGAGACAGTGTTTGTGTGTGCATAGATTGTGGCTAGAAACAGGCTGAAGCAGAACTGGCTGAGTACTAGCAGTTAATGCATCTTTGCAAGGCAAAGTTCCAACATTCTTGTCACGTTCTGCTTCCAGAGCATGGACTCTGACTCAGAGTCTGAAGCAGAGGGCATGCTAGAGGCTGAAACAGAAGGCAAGCCAGGGCCTGCTGTACAGACAGAGGTTGCAGTGCCGGAAACAGAACAGGGAATGGTGCCAGCTCCAACAGAGAGTCCTGCCTCTTCTGATCTAGAGGAACACTTACCTAGACCCAGCTTTGCACAGCACAGACAGCAAAGACAGACTCAGCATCCCTTTGTCAGAATTTATAACCAGCAACAATCAAGGCATAGCTGCACTAGGCTTTAGGTCTATTTAGCTGGCATCCTTCCTCTCTAGGAGTTGTCAGAGCTTATCTGACCTGCTACCTTGCTGGATGCCTTGACAAATGCTCAGATTGACTGTGGACACTCCCTTGCCATGAAACTCTGCCAGACTTTGTTTATGTTGGACTTTATTTATGACTCCTTGCTTACTGCCTGGAAGTAAGTAACAAGTTAGGAGATATTCAATTTGTTTTGTTTGATTTATCAGCTGTGCCAGGACTGAGATAGGACAATTCTAAAGGACTCATTTGTAAAACTTCTGTTGAGAAAACCCTCCTGAATCTCAGTCTATTGGATAATTACTGGCTAGTGTCCAATATTCCATTTCTGGACAAAATCCTAGACTCTCTGATGGCATCCCAACTTGAAGTATTTGTGAATGAGATGGATTATTTAGATCTACTTCAATCTGATTTTAAGCATATTCTTAGGACAAATACGGATTTGGTTGCTTCTGTCTAGAAACAAGACAGAGGAACATGTCTCTTTGGACTTCTTGGTGACTTTCAGTACTGTCAGCCATGATATCTTTGTTGGTGACCCTATTTGGACTGAACTTGAAGGTACAGATTTATGGTGGCTCTTTTTCTTCCTTGAGGACTGAGCCAAAAGCCTCTGGAGAACTGCACGTCTGGCCCTTGGCCTTTAGTATCCCCAAACACGCCTGGTTAAGTGATGAAGCTCCCCGAGCCGCCAAAAAAATAAAAAGTTCCATGTTATTAGCATTAATTTAACACAATTAGAACTTCCATAGCCATTTTGTCATTGACAATTATTGTTTTAGCACATTATTGCCGCACTGCATTTTCCTATGTGGATGGCAGTATGAGAAGCTTGTGGCTGCCCTACTCAGTCCCTTAAATCCTGCTCCTGATGAAAATAAACCAAGGCCTTGCCCTAGAAGACCATGGGTCCACCCATCTGCATGTACTGTTTTCTATGAAGCATAGAAGGGCAAAACCAAAAAGTAATAAGCCAATAGCTTTCTTCTTTGGGATATAATTCTTTCCCTTGTGCATGAAGTTTTCAACAATGAAAAGAAACTGAACAGACTTGAGACAGAATAAGCTCTGCTTCATTGAACCCCAAACATTAATGTGCTAAACAACAAACTGAGTTTGCCTGTTCTGTCCTCCTGCTGTTTATCTCATATGTGAAACCACTGGAAGAGGTTATTTAGAGTTTGAATGTTTGGTTTCAGCAGAATGCTTACAACAGTCTGATCTACTTCTTTCTACCTGCATTGGTTCTAAACCAGTGCCTTTTGCTAGCAATGAATTGGATGAGGACTAATAAAGTGAAGCTTATTGAAGATAAACCAGAGGTACTCCCTATCAGTGGAAGGTGGATCAAAGAAGAAGGATTCATCTACCTATGAATGAGTTTACATTACCTCAAAGACACAGGTTTGCAGCCTGGGCGTCCTCCTGAATTCAGCTGTGAGCCTAGAAATTCAGGTTTTTGTGATGGCCAGGAGTGCATTTGCACAATTATAATGCAAGTATCATTCTTGGAGATGTCTGATTTGGCCACCTTGGCACATGCCTTAATTATAACTTGTTTGAATAACTGAAATGCACTATATATAGATCTATCTTCATTATTTTTTTTTAAGAAACCTCAGCTGGTCCCAAGAGCTCCAGCCACATTCTTGATTGAAGGTGGTTACATGGAACACACAAGTCTGTTTACAACAGTTTCTCTACTACCAGTCTGTTTCAGAGCATGATTCAAATTACAAGTTATGATCTTTAAGGTCCTCTGCACTTTAGGTCCCAACTACTGGAAGAATATGAACCATATGAACCTACTCAGAATTTGGAATCTTTGGGGGAGTTCCTTCTTTCAATCCCATCACCTTACAGGCATATTGATCAGTTTTGAATAGAATGTAGACTGACTGATGCAAGAAAAAAACCATACAGAATGGGGTTATGCCCATCACTGTGCAGAAAGAGGCAAATAATCAATTTTCAAAGAGGTGGCCATGTACTCAGTGGCAGCAAAGCAAACAGTCATTTATTTATTTATATTGTTAAAATGTTTACATCTCACCCTATATCACAGAATCAAAGTCATGTCACACTTTAAGAATTGGTAGATTTATTTTAGCCCAGGATTTCCTGAATTACAGTCTACTTTGTCAGATCTATGGAACATAATCGTAGAATATCAGGTATGTATGTGCAGTGTAAATGGCTGAAATGGGATCTGAGCTGAACAAGATGCAGAAAGTATTTGCTGAAGGAAATTTTGATGGACCAACTCCATATTACCCCAGATAACAGCTGAAAACTTACTGCCAAGAAAAATGGAACGTTTCCAGATCTTTTTTTTCCCCATAAAAGGAAAGGTGTTTGGCAATTGACCACCAAAAGGAGAGAGTTACATGCAATGTGTTCTAGGATAACCATCAAACACATTTCCTTTTGTGAAAAAGTCAGCATGTCCTTTGAACATTCCATTTCTTCACAACCAGTATGGCGATCCAGCTATTGCTTGTTCTGGGAGCTTGAAGGAACCTCAGTGAAGATGATTACTTCCAGGATCTGAGATGATGTCATCATTCAAAGACATATAGCATTTTTGTACTTCAAAGAGTATATCCTCTCTTCATTTATTTAATGTCATTACTGTTACTGTTAACACTAAAAACAGTAAAATAACACTAATGTTATTGAGCCAACATCAAGGAGGAACAGTGTATGGAATAGCTTCTGTCCATGCAGCACACTGGCAGTTCCAGTAATGTAATCATAGGTGCGGGCCATCCTGTGATCTTGTTTGGCAGACAAACATAAGGCTAAGTACTTGCATAAGCTAATATACAAAGAACATAACATATACATAGAACATAAATATAAACATATGGTTATTAAAACACAGTATAATCCCAGAGTTGATTAAGAATGTATTTTGAACACAAAAATGCCATCAGATAGGCTAAGTAATCAATAAGGATAGCTGCCAATGACAACTGAAAGTAGAATGGATGTCAGCTGATAATATTATTGGCCACATGCTGTGTTTTTATTATAATACAATTATTACAAGAGTAATAAAATATGACAGCTGTGGCAGGCCTAGTTCTGAAATTACCCTATGCTCATTGGACTTTATGTTGTTCTCTGTTTAATAATGCACTTGCAACTACAAACAATGCTTTGTTGGTTTCTTTGTCATTAATCCAAGATAAGAATATAACTTGCATCCATTATATCATGTTTTATCATTCCACTCACTAGTGGTTTGAAGTCACCACAAATAACTAATTTCAGCTTTGCTGCCACTGACACACAGTATGAAATTTGTTCCCTGTTGCCAGTCCACTTAATAAAAAATTAAAATAGCGTTCGTTTTCAATTCAGTTTCTACCTTCATCCCCCTACTAAGAATTATATTTACCTCTGCTTTTCAACTCATATGACATTTTAATGAAGCATGGAATTGCAATGATGTTGGGTTGTAGGCAAACATCAGGGCTAGTGAACGGAGACCATCAAAAAATCAAAAAAATGATTCAGAGAGCAAGTTGAACCTGACATATAACTGGAAGCCAAAATGACAAAATTGAGTCTATTGGGCTTTGGAAACATTATAAGAAAATGTGACTCATGGGAAAAGCTGAAGACAATGCGGAAAGAGAAAGATTGCACTGCATCTGTGAAAGAAGCCACTGCCCTGAGTTTACCAATGCTGAGCATGACTGTCAATATCAGGATGTCTTAGAGGTGCCTTATTCATAGTGTCACTGCAATTTGAAGTCAATTTGGTGACATATAGTGGTGGCAAACAAGAATATTTTTACTAGAACAGTAAATTTAATTCCTGGAAGACAGAGGGAATTTTTATAAGATAATCTGCCTCAGGTGCCAAAATTATTTTATTGATGCTAAAGTTACTTGGTTGGCTTTAAGAACTATACATAATTTAGAAGCATGTGTGCCCTTCTCTGCTTCACTTTGTTACCCCAAAATGTATAATGGGAAATAATTAGCTCACAGATAGGAGGCCTATGAGAGCAAGGTAACTTAGCAAGATCTGACACCTATGTATACTAGTAAGTGCTAAAAGAGATCAGACAGAAGACTTATGATACAATTTAAATGTGTTTTATGGGGGAAAATATACATGCGCACACACACACACACACACATACAATAGTCACACACAAGCAATCACACAAGGCTAACTGGAAAAAAAATGGAGGAAAATTGAATGGAGGGATAGAAGGGAAATTGAGTTGTATTTACTATCCAGAGAGAAGTAGGGAAAGAGGAAATGGCTTGGACTTTTTTTACCTATGGACAGCACAAGGTCTGAGGGACAAAGTAGATCCCTGAAATACAACCACTGTGAGGAGAACTGAACATTAGGGTCTCTTTATATTCAAAAATCTGTCCTGGAGGCAGGAGGTATTGATGACTCTCTACATGTATAAACAAAATTTTTTCAGGGTGGACAAAAGGTGACAGGATGGGTTGATGGTTGTTAATGTGTGAAGGAAACAAGTTGATCATTTTAACATGTAGAAGGCAAAAGGTCACAGGTGTGAGGATGAGGCAGTTATTGATTTGGTGGAAATCTTACTGTTTTCCTGAGCCAACATTGTCAAAACAAACAAGGCTCTTTGTGTTTTTGGAGTTTGCAACAAATAGTTGTCACAGTTAATAGCTGTTTTTATGGCTTTGAATTATGTAGAAATGCACACTGCAGGGGGTTGCTCTTGCTCAGAGCTAGGCTATTGTTCTCATTGAAAGGATTATCTTTCACAACCTGGCCACTCTCAGGTCTTCCAGGTTGAATTTTATGACTTAGGGTCATGTTACGGCTTTTCTTCCTTATCTACATGGCCCTTTCCAGCCATAAGTCTGTGTATGATTTATATTTTATGCCAATTAAACTATCTGTACAGTGCAGTTACGACTTCAGACAGAAAAAAATGTCTTGGGTCAATTCTGACTTCACCAAACTTTGGCAGAATTCAATAGACAGGCAAAGTAGCAAGCTTCCATATATTCAAGTGCTAAGTTTAGTAGAAATGATCAAGAAGGAGGAGGAGGAGGAGAAGGGAGGGGGAGGAGGAGGTGGATTGCTTGCTGAGGTGGAATTATCTTGAAGCCTTAGAAAGCATCTTTTATAGCTCTGAAGACTTTTGATCTGCTGCCTGCTAGTTTACCAGAAGGGCCAGCAGTTCACTAAGCTGGAGATTTCTAGAATTAGTCCTAGGCACTTCTGACACCAGCTCAAGTGAAACATCAGTAGGAATGTGTGAAGGATGTGTTAATAACATTAAAGTAACCTCTATTTATTTGCTATTTTCTGTGTTACTGAACTCTGTGTCTTCTCTCCCTCCAACCTCATGAGATCACATTACAATGACAGTAACCCATCTAGGCTGAAACTGCTTCAGTATGCCCATCTGCAGCTATCAGTCTGGACAGAAAAAATTAATAAATAACAATAAGAAGGAAACTATTTGCTTGTTTTTTTAAAAAATTCTGGACTATTAAAAGCTTAGACCATAATCTTCAGACATTTACAGTTGGCCATCTCCTTTCATAAGGGTTAGAGGTACAGAACCCTCATGATAGTGGAAAAATCACAAATAAGATTTTCAAAGCCCATCCACCTACTAGAACTACTGAAGTTGATTTTACTAGCAGCAGCAGCTGGCTGTGTTGGTGGCCAATCCAGCTCATTGCCTCCTTCTCCTCCTGCCCCATACACTTGTCTCCCATCCTTTCAACTTCACAAGCCCTTAACTTCTCTTACTGCATGCCTTGGTGCCACCACACGTCTCCCAGATTGTCAGAGCCAGCAAACTCAACCTGGTTTTAGAAGCACCACCAGCAGTCAGCCACCATCCAACTCCTTGATCACACTTATTCTCCTCTTCCTTCTCCCCACTTCTCCTGTCTTCCCAACAGCACTAGCCCCTACTTCTTTTGACACCTTTGTACCAGCACACCTCAACTAGAGTTTTAGAGCCAGCAAACTTAAACTGATTCTACAAGCAATACCCACCTCTACCTTCTGTGTGGCACAGAAGAAGTAGAGGGGATGAAAGTTTGGAGACCTGCAGAGGCATCATGGTGCCCTCTCAGTTGTCCATATTCCCAATGCACAGTTCTTGCCAGAAAGTTATTAGACTAACAGTAAACAAAAGATACACACATCCAACTATTTGTCATCTTTTATGTGTTCTGTATGTGGAGGAAGAGGAACGGGGGGGGGAGGCAGACAAGGGGCTCAGGTATGGCATGGGCAGCAGCTGGAAGAGGATAATTGGTGCTACCTTCTTTCAGTTTGGCTCCCCCTCCCCTTCATTTCTTTAAAAATGTTGGTGTACATTGACAGTGCCTCTTCTACCAATTCCTTCATGTTCAGAGAACATACTGTAGATGGGTAAATGTCACAAAAATGACCCTCTGCAGACCCTCTGCAATATTACTCAGTATAAAATAGTAAAGCTCTCCTCCTCCTCCTCCTGCTCCTCTTCATATTACAGCTGCCTCCAGAACATTTCAGTTCCACTGGAAGTGGTTCACTTGACTCTTGAATTTACTAAAGATCCATATCCTTAAATCCTTTCTCACCTACCTTCATTGCCAACTGCACAATGTCTTTCATAATGTCTTGGATTAGCTCTGTAGTAGAGCCAGTGACCTTGTTCACACAGTCTAGCCAAAGTGTCTTCCAACACAAGTTTAGTGCCGCTGGCTTGAATGCTTTTGTGGCTCTTTCAATGACAGTTATGGCATCAGTGATAGTGTACTCTTTCCACATTTTCATTATGTTGTCTACATTAGGGTCTTCTCTCATAGATTGCACAACTATCTCTGTTGAGTAACATGTGTAGCATGCCTTAAATGTCCTTATTACTCCCTGGTCAAAAGGCTGGTTGAGAGATATGTGTTGATGGGCAGGTAGATGACTTCAATGCCTTCAGTGTGGAATTCATGAGATTCTGGGTGTCTTCGAACATTGTCCAATAGTAATAGCACCTGAAATTTTTTCCCCTTTATTGTCAAGGTATTTTCTGACCTTTGGCACAAAACAATGATGAAAGCACTACAGGAAAAGTGTCTTTGTTGTCTAAGTATTCTTGTTATACATCCAGAAAACTTATTGGTAGCTAGAACTTATTCTTTTCCTTCAAGGCTTGGGAGGTAGAAGCTTTATAAACTATGGTAGGCGTTATCATATGTCCGACTGCTTTTGCACAAAACAGCATGGTTAGTCTTCTCCTTCCTGCCTTAAAGCATGGCCCTCACTTCTCTTCTTGTCAAATGATTGTCCCCTGTGACATTCTTTTCCAAAGCAGAGCAGTTTACTCTGCATTGCATATCTGTTCTGGTTCATATCTCCTTGCTTCAGCAAGTTTCTTTAAGATGTCAGGAAGCTTTCTAGCTGCCTCATAGTCAATGGAGGCCTTTTCTTCAATATTTTTTCACATTATGTAGACCAGCCTTTTCCTAAAATTATCAAACCAGTCCTTACTGGCATGACACTCTGTAGTGGTAGACCATTTGCCTTCTCTTTCCTTTATGGACATATAAGGATTTTACCTTCACTCTTATCATATTGGAATCTTTAGGAATGCCCTTTTTATAGCAGTCTTGCACTCATATAAAAGTAGCATCTTTAGCACAAGAGATATAAGGATCTCACACCGGATGTAAAGTCTTCACACCCAACAGTGTGACTGCAGCAACAGCTACACAAAGATCTCTTTCTTTTTTCCTTAATGTACCATACTGTCAACTTGTTGATGTCATAATGGCAACCAGCTTCAGAGGATGACTTTGCTATACACAGCATATCTAATAATTTGACCCTTTCTTGTAGGAGTTTCACTATCTTTTGCCTCTTGGAAACACTTTTAGAAGCACTAGAAGCACCACACTTTGGACCTAAGATTAACTGTGCAGTAGTGTACAGAACGGTACAGTTGATGCTTTTGGTTCTCAGAAATGCAAGATATTGCACACTGAGAGGCAAATCACACAAGTGTGGTTGTCTCACTACTAGGTAGACTCACTGACACATTATGTTGGTGGGAAAGAGAAGGAGAAGAGGAAGAACACAGTGCTTCTAATGCTTCTAGTGCTTCCATTGGCTACTTCTAAAATACTGATTTTGCTGGAGGGAGTAGGGGTTCTGACAGTCTGGGAGAGGCATAGTTATGCCAGCATGTGCAGTAAGGGCTGTTGCTGTTGGGAGGAGAGGAGATGAGGGAAGAGTAGGAGGAGGAAAAGTGGGCTGAGGAGTTGGATAGTAATCAGCTGCCGCTGCTGCTGCTGCTTCTAAAACTGGGTTGAATTTGCTGGCTCTGAAAATCTGGGTGAGGCATGGTGGTTCAAGGAACTGGGTGGCAAGGACCTATAAACTTGTAAATAATCAAATCTGCAAAAGAGAAACCTGCAAAAGTGGAGGGGCAACTGTTTTCTGAAGAAGTTTTTTAAAAGTCACCAGGAGAATTCATCTAGACTGCTATCTCATACTGAGCACTAATTTAATCAAATGTCAAATGTTCCATTTTAAACTCAGAGGATATTTCTTAGACCCATACAAAACAGGATTTTTAACATCTAAAATAAGCAGAAGGATTGGGAAACTGAGGCATACAAAAAGAATGCTTTACTGCTGCAGAAAGACTCATCAGGTAATAAGTCAGTACTCAAATAACCCATAGAGGTAATGGCTCTGGTATATTGTAATTAGTCTTTAGCAACGTGGAGTTATGAAAATGCCTTACAATAACCTGCTCATTAGATTAACCCATCCAGTACTACTGTTTGGTCCAGGTCTGGAGTCTTGAATTGATAGTTGGCAGATCTCCAAGTTCTCATTAATAAGCAGCCTTTTGTCCTACTACCTGAGAATCTTTTAATGAGTTATTAATTCTGAGAATTAAAAAGACAAACCTTCTGTATGACCGAGTTTTATTTTATGGTTTATTCCAAAGCAATCTTAGGTGATCTCCCCAAATAATATTAACAATCTACCAAAGTAATCTTAATCATGGCATGCAGTTCCATTAAAGCAGAGCTTTCCAAACTTTTCATGTTGTTGATACACTTTTTAGGCATGTGTCATTTTGCGAGAAAGTAAATCAGTTTTACTAGCAAACTGGAGATTAAACTAACCCCTTATAAGAGATACAGACACATACTGGTACATAAATTGTAATAACAAAATTACAAGAAATGAAATTCTTAGTTAGAAACTTATCTATTTAAGGAGTAATTCAACTGCAATTTAAGTAACTAGACATGAAAATAATAGCACCAGCACTCCACTGCCACAGTGATAAAGTGAGAGAACAATCCTGTATGGCACACATCTACAGATAGGTGGCTTTTTGTTGAGCAGTCATGCCTTTTCACATTCACTTCTACTGTTTCAATCTGATTACACATGAGCAGTACCCAAAGGCATATCTAGGGTGGGATGAGACTGCTGCCACCCTTACCAGGGTCTTTCTCAGCCCAAGACAGTGGTGGCAGCAGCAGGAAAGGCAGCCCCTCCTCCTGAGCCTGGCCCACCACTGCTGCCGCCCTTGCCAGAGTCTTTCTCAGCCCAAGGCAGCAGCAGCAACACACCTCACACTGCAGCCAACACACTAACATGTTGCCACACACAATTTGGAAACTCTGCATTAAAGGAATCATTCAGGTAACATTATTGTGATTATTCTTCAGCAGCTTCTTCACAAAGCAAGTTGCCTTCCTCTATTTTGAAGGATATGTGTTCATGTCCCATAAAATGTTGAAGATCTTTTTTCGTTATCATCTATTCTTTGTTGACTTTGCCAGAAGATACCAAAGGACAAGATGGATAAGAAGAACAGAAATGTTTTCCATTCAAAATGACTCTGAAGGAAAAGAAGACTACAGAGCCATGTAATCTTCTGAAAGGGATCAGACGTTCACCTGAACCTGCTGTTATTGCTTAATGCATTATAGATTCTTCTATACTGAAAGAGAACAGCTGGTAAATTAATCACCAACTGCAAAATATCAATGCTCAGATGACTCCAGATAGTGACTCACTAGAGTTGTGACATGGTGGTAACCATTATACCAATCAGTTTTATAGTAATTTGAAACATAGATATTTTTGAGGGAAAACGTTAGGCAGAAGCTATTAGAATTCTACTCGCCAGATGCCCAGCATGGCTTTCCAGCACTTTCCTTCTCCAATCTTATTTTTGCCTCTTCCCAGGTGTTGAACATTTATGTTAATTGGTATTTCAAAGTCTAACATGACTGAAGCTTAAATGCAGTCTGGCAGGTGGCATGCATATTCACAGAATAATTTGTTGACTTCAGTTAAGCCAGGAGAATTCATTTCCTTTATAACGCTCATCAAAATTGTGCCCTGGCATGAGATCCATAATAATCATGGGTGAATTTCCAAGGATACCAACATTTCAGAATTCCCTCCTGTTAGGCTTCTCAAAGCAGTAGTCCCTGGACTGATTGTAGTCTCTGAGCTATCACTTACTGGTGACTGGAAAGTTTCCAGGAAAGAAAGAAACCATTATAGTTGATGGGCACAAATATATATCTGTCCCTGGCATACTTGAAAAAAACGTGAGTTATCTACATCAGCTAGCTTAAGAATCAGTGCTGTAGACATTTCTGATTATATTCTTCTATAATATATTCCTCCCCGTGGCTTGAGATCAATGGGAAAGGCTTTATTTTGGTAGGTGGTGGTTTTACTGAGGCTTTCTCCATTGGGACACTATCCTGGAGTGTTTTGGAGGGCTGGAGAAAGTATATCCCACTTCATTGTTACCATCTCATACACCCCTCCTCCCTGTTATGGTCTGATTGACAAAACATATATTTAATTTACATAGAATATGAATTATATTCTGCTATGACTGGAAGCAGTCTGACAAAGAGCTGGCTGCACATGTGTGTTGCAAAAGTAGTTTAGGACAAGACCTCAAGGCATGGCTAGGTCATAATCAAGGAAACTCCAGTGATAATGGACTTGCAGATGTCCCTCAGTGAGTCAACCTTTAGAAACAATAGCACCAAAACTGCTTCCATGGAAGGACTGGTTTTCTTTAACCTTCTCCCTTAGTCTAGCAAAAACTCTTCCTTTTCCCCTCACGTGTCCAGCAATTAAAGAGCTATCACAATTTCCACCAGTGCCTTTGTCATCTAATGCTAAGGCCATTAGCTCTTTCTGGTCCCCATTGTCCACTCTCTGGACCCCATTTTCTACTCTGCCAGAAAGCCATTTACACCTTCCTTCTCAGGTTGGAAAGAAAGTAATTAAACCCTGGTTTTCTCCAGATAATAATAGTACTTTTTGCATACTGAGCATCAGTCTACCACTCCGATTTCCTATTTGTACTACCCTTGGATGTCTAGTATAAGCCATGATCACTTTTTTGCTTTTCTCCAGACTGTTAAATATCATCCACTTTTCCCTAAACTTTTACTATCCAAATCTTTCCTCTCTTTTCTTTCAGTTAGCCTTGTGTGATTGTGAGCCTGCTTGGATCTTGTGTGTGTAATTATTCATTTCCCCAAAAAAACAAACAAGTTTGATTTTAACTCTCTGACTGTTTTTTTCCCTGCATTAGTACCAGTAGACACAGGTGTAAAAGATTTTGTAAGTTTACTCACCCACCTCCTCTTGGAGCTAATATTCCCCACTGTTTGATGAAGGCACCAGCATCACGGGTGGACCTCATAGTCACCCGCTTTTAGGGTAACATCATAGCTCCCAAAGCCTTCCCAAAGTCCCTAGATCTCCCAGAAATTAAAAAAAAAAATCACTAGCTATTTTTCAGCCCCAAAACATTCAAAACCTTTTACAAACACAAGATTGGCCAGAAAGGAAATTAAAAAAATGTGATGCCACTTCCAGTCTCTTTGGGTAGCCCTATGCAGCCCTCAGGGGGCAAAGGTGTCAAAAATAGCTCCACCATTCCTGATGCAAAGCGTATTTCCAAAGGCACTCTTTTCCAACAGTATTTAATTTATCTGACACATCAATTATGAATTAAAGAATGACAAAGTCTTCTTAAGAGTTACATCTGTGAGGTCATTTCTTCAATGCAACTCCTGGGAGATATACTACCCAACAAGAAATTAGCCAGGCCTTTTGTTCTCTTTAGTTTGGCTTTCTTCTTTCTTTTTTCACATTTCATCTTTCATCACTATAACTGACCAAAACTCACTTAAACTGAATCAAACCATTGATTTATCTTGCATGGTATTTGCATACTTCAACTGCCAGTGGCTCTTCAGAGTTTGCCAGAGTTTGGAACCTGGGAACTTTTGCATGAAAAAAATACCCTCTACACTGAATTATGAGCCTTGCCAGAGCTTGGAAAAGATTACTGGCCTCTTTATGCAGCTATGAATTCCAAGGCACAATACCATAACAATATGTTAATTAAAAATGATTTATTCAGTTTCTTACGGGATTTGTGTGTGTGTATACACACACACACATACGCACACATGTATACACATACACATTCTCATTTTGTTGCAAATAGTTTGGAAATGCACATGCATAGGTGTTTAAAAATGTATTGACTTTATATTTTCTTATAGACACTAATAACTACAAATTAGTACCAACTAAAAATATTTCCAGGGTAAGTCTGGAATTTTAATATTTCTGCAGCCAGTTCCTGTGCACATGAAGCTTAAAAGTAAGTCCAGCTAAACTCAGTAGGCTGGGATCACATGCTGAAAAATGTATCTGCAGTATTTCATGGCAGCCTTTTAAGTGGTTTTATTTTAATAGTGCTAAAAGTGAATAGGCCAATATTCTGAATGTAAATTCAAATTCAACTTCCTCACAATATATTTTTACAAATAATTCTACTGGAAAGGTAGAAACAGTAGAAATGTTCTGTGCGTGGGAAGGTTTGAGTCATTCAGTTAACAATTGTATATAAGAAATAAATACAGTGTCAAGTCTAGAAAATGCTTACAATCAAAATGATATTTAAAAATAGTTTTGAGAGACATAGTGGGAAGCTCCTTTGTCTCCAACTTCCCTTAATTAAAAAATGAATAAGTAAGAGGTAGCAAATTGTATAGCACCGCATGTTTTATTGAGGCTGATGGAGATTTTCACACATCTAATACCAGACTGAAATCTTTTTTCCTAGTAATGGTGAATGCGAATATTTTTAAATGTCAAAAAAAAAAAGTCCCAAAAGTTTCATTACCCATAACAAATATAAATGTGTTAGTTTAATTCTTAACTACTCTTATGTCAGTGACTTTGATAATATCTTTCTTGCAAGACGCTAATTTCCATAGTACCACATTATCTGTCACCACAGTATGAAAATATAATTGTCTTAATTTATTAGAGTAGAGCACAGAGATTGGTAACTGCTAGGACACATAAACTAAATTGCTTCATGGTATAGTCCACTGTAATATGGTAGGCGAAGCTAAATAAAGCACTGAAATGAGTTCTAGCAATTGTTCTCTAAAATTAGAATATTTGAACTGTAAAAAGATATTAACATTGAAGTATGTCAGAAATAATTTTGCATTCATCCCTGTGCACTTCGGTAGGATTCCTTCTCAGTGTATCAAGAAATGGAACCATTTTGCCCTCATTTGTATAGTGGGAAAGGTTATTCCTATTTCAGAAGGTGAAGCTCCCCCCCTCCATCCTTCTCTCTCTCTAAAGAACATCCTGTGATGTTTAAGCAATAATGGCAAGAACAATACTCAGGACTGCCATTGCTATCCAGGAACACATGGCTTTGCCAATGCTCAACAAGGGGTATCTTTAGAAAGATATGTCTCAATGGAAGTAAAAATGAAAAACTACCACAGAACTTCATTGGCTGTTTGTATGAACACCAGCAGAAAAAGAAGGTAGCAAGAATGGAAGAAGGCTACAAAAAACCTAAATTGTATCAGGAAACGAAGAGTTGAAAATTTTTGAGATTCTTCAAAGCAGGATTATAAAGGGACTTGAAGAGCAATAGTCCAACATTTGTGGTGGAAAAAAAAACACAAGTGTAGGATCTGAACAATAAAATGGGCCTAGTAACAGTGCATTAGGTAGTTTAAATCTGTGTAAGCAGAGCCATCTTGTGTATTGCTGCACACCCCATATATACACAGCACTATAGAGAATAACCTGAATGCACCCGTTGTCATTTCATTTTATTATTGTTGTTATCTTTGTGTTGCACCACTGTTAATGCTTCTATGTAACATGGGAGAAGGTAATCTCAATGGCTTCCTCCAGCCTCAGAATTCCCTTCCTGGAGAAGTTAGACTGGGACTCTCCCTACTTTCTTTTCACAGACTAGTAAATATTTTTCTATTTAGACAAAAATTTAATGATTGCTATAAGGTCCTTCCCACCAAAATACTCTGCTGGATCATGCTAATTGTTGTATTGATGTGCGTGTGCATTTTAATGATAGATGTTTTAATCTGTCTCATTTTAATGTTTGTATCTTGTGGATTTTTATCATTTTTAAGAAAGAATTGTTGTAAATTGCTATGAGTCCTGAGCTAGGAAAAAGGTGGGATAGAAGAAACATGATAAATAATAATAAACAGCAGCAGCAATGGCATCTATGTACCTATGTGAACATGTGTATGCACATGAAAAGACTCTGTATGAGTAATCTCAACCTATCTGCCCTGTAAGCTCAGCTGTTTTCTGCTTGGACTCCACGGTGTATGGAGTGATCAGTGGCATACCAGTGAATGGATAGTATGTAGACCCAGCTTTAGCTATTATCAGTTGGACCAATTTCCCTGAGGTTCTTGAGTACCTCAGAAGCATGCTGCAGCCACCACTGAGTATAGAACCAGACAGTCACACACCATACTAGAGTTGCCATGAGCACAGGACCAGGCAATTGTTCAGAAGAACTATGTGTAACTATGCGTAAACAGGAACACTGGATAAATCCATCACGGACCCAGTTTCACATGAGTTCCTATGGTTTGCTTTGTTGGCACAGTCAGAAAGTACAGTTTTGAATCCGATAGCTTCTTTTTTTAAAGTTACATCCCTACCCTTTGGAAATGTAGCATGTTGTGTACAGAGTTTCATATTGCACACAATATTTGCATGTTGATGTGAACATGCATGTGGAAGATTTTCTTTAAAAAGAAAAGAACATTTTAAGTAGTTGGTATAAAAGAGCCATGGGAGACAAAAATGTTTACAAGAACAGTTCTACATGAATTTCTTTTGCTGTCTGCACTATGGCACACTGTTGATAATAATGAACTGCGTAAAAGCTCACAAAGAAAGTGGAAGGGGAAAAATACTATTCCAAATTATGAACTAGACCACAGTGAAAGTTGCACAGAAGGCTAATGGTGCAGGTTAGAGTTTATCTGTAAATGTTTGTGTGTGAATAGTGTGTGTGAATAGAGATATGCACATTATTTAAAAAGTTCCACACAGTTAAGTTAGATAGTAATATCTGTCCTCCCCTTTCCATTCGAATGAAGTGTAGTATTTGACATGTACTGAGAACCATTCATAGCATCAACACCACCACCACCAACACGATTACAACCAGGCCTCCTCTTCAAACACTGAAGTGGGCAGCATTTCAAGAAGTTTTAAGTTACATTCACTCTTGTGTTTGTCTATGAGTGCAAGAATACCAATACGACCCATGAAAGGCATAAAATTGCATGTTTTATTTAATTTACTGCTGCTGCTGTTCATCTTACATACTTGGGTTTATAGACTCTTTGGGATATAATGACTTACAATAAATTCAGCTTCCCCTTGCAGTTTCAGAAGGCACAACAAACAGCCTCTAATTTTCGTTGACTCAGTTTTAATAAAAGTAAGCAATGCTACAGGAGACACACACACACACATGCACTTTTTGATAGTATCAGTTATAATTTTATATAGGTAGTAAAACAGGAAAGTGTGGGGACACAAGATGAGAGGAAAGCAAACTTTCAAGGAAGTGCAAGTCATTAGCAGACATCTAATTACAGAAGTTATATTTGCTGGCTTGTTCTTAACCAGCTCCTTATTTGTTCTCCCTTTGGGAGGGAAGCTTAATATTTTCTATAGCCCCATGAAGGCATGCACAATTATTTTTTCAGGTGAGAATTTCTTCACTTTAAACAGGGTATGAATGTCAGTTTTGCATTTGGGTTGATCCATGAGATCTGCTTTGCCATGCAGAGCACATAGTATTAGAATCATACAAAAGTTTCACTGATGGGATGGGATGCTGAGTGCAAAATATCAACTTGTCACTTTATTAGTTTTTGACAGCCACAGATGAAGCACTTAATTTAGTTCTCAACATGTTCAAGAAATAAATTCAGGGATAGCCATGTTTTGGCCATGCAGCAAAATACATCAAAATCCACAGAAGAATGATACCTTTATCCACCAAAAAGAGCAATACCTTTATTTCTTTATGCATTTTGGTTGGCCACTAAAGGCATCAGTCCTTTATGGATTTTGGATTTTGTTATAGTCTTAAAATGTTGTTACTGTTAAAGCTAAGGCATGGCACATGCTATACACTGAATTTCTGAACCTATGTAGAGTAAAGCTAAGTAAAAGTGTCAGTTTAGCCTTCTCCTGTGGTTAAATTTTTTCATTGTGAACATGAAGAAATGTGTGGGGTTTTTTTCACACAGTAAAAATTATTTCCCTCTTCTACTTGCTTCGTTAAAAATTAAAACTTACACATTCTTTCCAACTTCTGCTTGCTCCATCCTCCTCATAATTTTGATGGTACTTTTCTGAGCCCTTCTGTGGAAACTGGGTGTTCATACTGATATCTGAATCTCAGGTAATACTTCAGTTTATAAAATAAAGGCTGAACTTAGGTTCTATTGCAGTAGTTGTGAAATATAATAGCAAACATTTCTAGTAAGGATAACATATCTAGGGGTAGCCAAGTTGGCTATACAGCAAAATTCAGTAACACCCAAAATCCAGAAAACAGTGATGCCTTTATTGGGCTAACCGAAAATGGACAAAATATATCATGTAAGCTTTTAAAGCACCATTCTTCATAGAATCATAGCATTGTAGGATCATAGAAATGTAGAATTGGAAGAGACCACATGGGCCATCCAGTCCAACCCCTTGCGATGCAGGAACACCCTCAAAGCACTCCCAACAGATGGCCATCCAGCCTCTGCTTAAAAACTTCCAAAGAAGGAGATTCCACCACACTCCGAGGCACCATATTCCACTGCCGGACAGCCCTGACCGTCAGGAAGTTCTTCCTGAGGTACAGGTGGAATCTCCTTTCCTGCAGCTTGAATCCATTGCTCCTTGTCCTGGTCTCTGGAGCAGTGGTAAACAAGCCCTCTCCCTCCTCTACATGGCATCCCTTCAGATATTTAAACATGGTTATCATGTCCCCTCTTAACCTTCTCTTCTGCAGACTAAACATACCCTGCTCTCTAAGTCTATCCTCATAAGGCATCAGGCAAAGATGTTAAAAATCATGCATCAGAAGGAAAAAACTAATAATGTTAGATACACAGGCCTACATTTTATCAAGATGGTTTTGTTGTTGTCAGCTAGGATGTTCTGGAGGAAATCAATGCAGGCAGAAGCTGCTCCTGTCTTAGGCCACATGGGCTTGGGAAACAAAAAAATAATAAAATCCAAGCAATAACATTTCAACTCAGTTAGCAACAAAAAAGTAACTTCCCTTGAGACCCAGGCTGTTTCTGTCCTAAGTAAGGCTGTTTCCCTTTTTCTTAGGCAATGAACATTGAATTTCTCAAGATGTCTCTGTAGTATTGCATCTGGAAAAACCTTTAGGTACCGTATAGGTAAAACTACCAAATGCTCTCCCAATGTTTTTTAAAAAAAGTTTTATCTTTGTTGGATGTGCAAAGATAAATATGAAAGATATACCTTAAAGATAAACATCTCTGAAATTTACTTTTATACAAAATTTCAGACTATAGTGATGTCATACATCACTTTGTTATCTAAAATCATTTTTTAAAATGTTGCTCATATATGAAACCTTTGTCTTTGGTTACTGAATCATGTGTCACTTTTTACTAAATAAGGACTTCTTTACATAACTTACCTTATACATTCTTTGTCATAAACTAGCCATGGATCTTATTTTATCATCTGATAATGGAAAGGGGATATAAAACAATACAGTAAAATTATTGGAATCTTCTGTTGAAGTCTGGACAAATTTGGGGTGATTCTATTCAAGAAGATTGTGTAGTAATTTTGAGTTTAAAATCTTTTAAACAGAATTGGTAGCAATTCTCAGGAAAATTAAGGAAATGCCAAGAGTTGTCACAAAACCCTGAATTCAAGTGGTATCTTCAGTTAAGTCCATTGAAACATAACTCTAACCCACATAACTCTAACTCTAACCCTCAGTCAAGGGCTGAATCAGCCAACTGGGTTTAGCCCTAAATTATACTAAAGCTAAATTTGAGATTGGTTTCTTATACTTTCATCTCTGTCATTTTTTTCCTGTTGACTTCTTTTCCCCATTTTTTAAAAAGTTCCAAAAGAACAAGGTCCTGGCATTTATATTTATTCTTAATTTTTTTCAGTAAATATCTTTTCTGTCTTCAGTGCACATCAGCATGACCAAGAAATAGAATCTGTGATGGGAGAATATGAACATAACTGAGGTAATTTTGTGGTGTCAGAGCCAGTGAGAAGTTTAAAACCCCATCTCAACCATGTCCTCACATGATCCTCTTTAAACCCAAGAGTGATCTCAAGTATGCCTCCTTACTTTCTTTCATGCAAATGAATGGTTCCTAAAGAATGCTCTTGAGAATCCTGAGGGTGAAAGGTCGTTATGCACTGCATCTTTCCATGGTAATTTCAGTGTGAAAGTCTTCTGTCTGTACATAACCCACTTGCCGTATTGATAGACAGTGTCAGCGTGGGCTGAGGTCAAGCAGGGGCCGGGACGGGACGGCCACCAGCCGCATCCCAAAACAGTCACTCAAGAGCGCTGCCACGAGCAAATGGCCTGGAACTGAGGTTTGCCTTCACAGCAGGCACTAACAGAAAATAACAACGGGTTGTCTCACCCAGAACACAAAATGGTTACAGCACCTTAACGCAGGGAAGGGTCTTGGAGGAGCCGGGCAGCAGCACGCAGGCACGGGCTGGACTGGAACAAGGCACGGGCGACAGACGCACGGGAAGCCGACAGTTGTTGCTCCGTGCCTACCCCAGCCCCGCGCCTGCCTAAAAAGGCCTGCAGACTGGCCAGCGGCCAATCCGGGCCGAGCACGTGGCCGGGCTCGCAGCTGTGCTACAGCTGGGAGCTCCCTGCCCCCAGGTGTTTCTCTTGCAGCCGCCGGGAGCGGCGGCTGGCCTCCTTGAACCGCCGCCGCCGCAGGAACGTCGGCGGCAGGGCGGGAGCCTCAGCCTCTTCCGAGGCCGCCTCGCAAGTAGGCAGTGCCCCGGAATCGGGCCCGGGGCCCGCCTCCTCCTGAGGATCCTCGTCCGCCACGCCCAGCGGCCTGGGAGCCGGGCCGGCGACCTCCGCAGCGGCGGGACGATCCTCGGCGGCGGCGGCGGCCTCCATCCCGCGGGGAAGACCGTCGCCGGGATCGGCATCTGCTGCGGCGTCCCAGCGATCCCCCCCGGCGGCGCGGCCACGCCCGGAGCCCTGACAGACAGTATCATTATTATGGACACATTGTCATAATGGACACAAATTAATGGGAGGCTTTTAATGTGCAACTGTCATGCCTTGTTAGTGAAGTGTTATAGAAGATTCAGTATACTCTAGTTGTAAACCTATGGTATTTTGCCACTTCTCTCTTATCACATCAAACATCTATTTTTTATTGCACAAAAGAAAAGAGGAAGGAAATCAGAGTATTCTTTTGGTATGTGTTAGACATGCATGTTGATTAATAACTCAGTTCTTTAAAAAATAACTCCCTTTGGTTCAGACCAGTACATTTGATTTGGGTCCCAAACCAAAGTCAAGATTCCAAAATCTGAAGCTACATTACTCCCATTAACTGGAAATCCAAAAACATTGAAATTTTCTCAGAAATCAGTGACTTGTCAGGCACATTTGCTGCAAGAGCGTATGTGTGATTTGTACCTTTAGAATTTTGATTTAAAAAAAGGAAAAAGAATAGAAAATGCCACTAGTATTGTTTCTTTTAAACATATGTATTTGCAAAAAATTGCAGGCAGAATTTCTTCCTCTGAGAAAAGCTCTAACAGTTTGATGCAAAATAGCCAGCAAACTCTTTGTACTTACACCAAAAAAGAGCAAAAGGGGGAAAAAAGGAAAAACAAATTAAAAACAGCAATTTAAAAAGCCGTGGGATTAATCAGTTTTTACACAAAATATTAAAGTATTGCAGAAGTAAATCATTACATTAAATTGTTGTTAATGAAAATGGTCCTAGAAGCATACTACCACCAGAAGGAATAAAAGTTTCTCCCTCTCTGATACTGGTTTAAAACTTTTAGACAATTCAACGTATTAAGTATGTTACAGCTGTGGATGATAAAAATGCATTATATGAGTCAATGTAAGATAAGAAGATATTTTCTTGCTGCTTGACAGGAAGTAGAGATTTGGCTTATTTTCATCTAGAACATTGTCATCTCGTTTATATCTATACTTAAGAAATATCTTGATCCTCCTGGAAAAGCAAAAGCAAATAGGTGTAGGGATTTTTGTGAAAGAGTATCCATATAGATCGAGGTAGAGCTAGTGTCAAAAAGGACATATCTTTTCCTTGTGAACCACCTTCCTGAAAACGACAGAGATTGGTATATGAATTGAGTGGGAGTGATTTGCTTCCTTTTGCTTCCCCCATATATCAGCGTTCATAGTTTGTTCAAAAATGGCATACATGGGCCAGACTCCTGTTAGTGCACTGTGGTAGCAGTTGAAATTTTGCGGAATTGTGCAGTGATGACAAAGAGAATGCAGGGGAAATCCATTGGTTCCAAACAGCTTTTTTTCTTCCTTACTTCCTTCTCAGTTACTTCAGCCATGTCTTTTTTCTACATGCCATCATCACCTATGCCAGCAAGGTTATGGCAGCATAGCATATGATTATTGATTTCAGCCATCATTTCCAAACCCCTGGGGAGTCAAATGCTGCTCCATTGTTTGCATGGATAAGAAAGAACAATGGTGGCAGCATCTGAAGATTGTTCCTATAAGCTGTAGAGACACTTCTTCAGCCATCAGTTTAAGTTGCAAGATTTAAGGAAATATGGAAAATACTATTTTTGCCACTTAAGGTCAACTCAAGAATGTTCAGAATAATGGAATATTGTAGTCATCAAATGATAAATGTGTGGGTGAACAAACCTTTCATTTGATACCTTTCTTTTAACTAGGGAGTAAATAAGCAATTGAATTTGGAGAATCTGATCTGGAAGTATTTAATTAAAATGTTCCATTATATATCTGCCCCTCCCTTTAAGAAATATTTACTGAAGGTCTCAGTAGAAGCTGAAATTATCTTTACGGCCATTGGCTGTGAGGTCATATAAGCAGCTGATGAAATACTGATGAGGATTTATAAGCCAAAAATTCATACACATTGCAGTTCTCATTTTATATTCCTGAGAAGTTGTGGGAAAGAGCATTTGGAACACTTTATAGGAATGTGGCATTGCAAGTCTTCATAAAACATTTATGAGTGTTTCAAGATTATGTAAAGACGCTATGAAAAGTAACAACTGTGAATGCAAGGTAGCTATTTTTCAAAATTTAATATCGTGAACTTTCCTAAATATCTTTTAATACATTAAAGGAAATCCATCCTCAAAGCATTAAGGGATGCTGTATATAGGTAGTGAAATATCCTGCCTATTGAGTGTAGCCTATAGTACCAGTGCAAATGTGGACATTAAGGACTCATTAGCAAATCATTAATATATAGATTCATCTCATTAAAAGTATATTATATAGCCATCATTTGCACATAGGTACACGTGGTTCAGAAGCTATTAGGAATGTGTTTTGTCAAACACAAGAAAGGTAATCTTGACTGCATTTAAAAGTTACTCCTTATGTTCTACAAGCAAAGATGTTTGCCAGAGCTCTGAAAATGCATGTTTCCAAACATTTTGCTAAAGAGTTTGCATTTTTCACCTTCAAGAATCCTTTACATCAGGGGTGGAAAAATGTGTCTATCCAGAACTGTTGAACTCCTAGTACTGTAGGACATAATGTTACAACTGATGACATCACCTAGCAATAGCAATAGCATGTGTATTTCTATACCGCTTATCAGCTAAGTTCTCTCTAAGTGGTTTGCAATGTGTTTAGCTAATTGCCCCCAACAAGCTGGGTACTCACTTTACTGCCCTATGGAAGGACGGAAGGCTGAGCCAATCTAGAGCCCAGCAGGATTGAACTCACAACCTTGTGGCTGCACTACCAGCATTTAACCACTGTGCCACCACGGCTCATAGAGGGATGTGCCATTCCCATGCCTCTTTTTAACTGCAGAACTTAGGTACATATGCTCTGTTTCCTCAGGAACATCTCCTGTAAGAATGAAAAAGCATGTAAGAATGAAAGAATGTAAGGATGAAAAAGCATTCATACCACCAAGGTTCATGGAAGTGGACCAATTATGAGAGTCTTTTCAACCAGATAATCAGTCTCTTTTCATTTTGGCAGGAGCTGTAGATAGGAAGACTATCTAATGGCACATAATATAATTATACTGGGTACTTCCAATTAAAACTGACTTTCCCTATCAATATGTCCAATCTCAAGAAGTTTACAAGCTAAATACTGACAACAGGAAGACAAGAGAGAAAGTTAGGCAAGGGGAAGCATAGGAAACAACCAACATGGAAAAGGAACATTTTTGGAGGAAATATAAGAAAAGATGAATATTATTAAAAGGAAGGCACATGGTTTTAAAAGCACTAAGTGTCATTGGAGATTACTCCCAAAGTAACAATTAGAAAGATGACCCTCTAAACAGACATAACTTTATACTCTTTATAAGAATAGGAAGACCTTTGCAGAGTCAAAATAAGGATTCATTTGACTTCCAGTGGCGATTAGCCAGATACCCCTGCAAAGAAGACATGAAGGCAACAAGTCCCCTCCATTCTTTACCTTCTTTTCCTCCCTGGTTCAGTGGTATTGAAGGGTTCCTGTTCAGAAAAAGTGCAAGGCATTTGGAGCATTTCAAGAGGAAATAAAATGTTGGAAAAATTTGAGGCTATGAAGAAATATGGTGAAGATGGTCCTTCCCTCCATTTTTTGCCCATAGATTGGAGGAGTGAATATCTGTGTATAGTTGTACCATTTTGTCCAGAGACCAGGCAGAAGTATGTATAGTCTTTTCACCAGTGAATATAATCAGAAAGGGGCTGTTTGAGAACAGTCTGCTCTTTCAGACATCCCATTTCTGGTAGGGGAAAGCTGTTTCCTAAGTATATTAATGACACATTTTCATTTTCTCCTTTTCATTAGGTTTGATTGATTACTAACCATATACACATTTCCCCTTGGGTAAACAGATTATTTTATATGCCCATCAGTCAAACAAAAAAGAAGGGATAGCTTTTCCTGTAGAAATTTTGATAGTTATTAAAACAGAATGTTAGTTGCTATAGAGTGATCCTCTTTCATTTTTTCTCACTTATTTGTTATTCCATTCTCTGTTGGCTTCGCCACACACAATATATCAATCCCTGCAGGTAGAACACCAACCTATCTTTGTGACTCGCTTGTCCTTATGAGGTATTATTGTGCTAGGTAAATAAAATGATTCCGAATATGTTGCAAACAAGACAGACATTTGCCAGAGTTCACAGTAAGCACCGCAAATTAAATGACAGATATTCCAAGTTTCTTATACATGGGTCTAGAATACATTTTGCTCAGATTTTCTTGGTAGTTACACAGTTCTTTCTCAAGCTTCCCAATAGGCGCAGGAACTGCTTTAGAGAGAAAAAAATGGTGGAAAAAGGTATTTTAGCACATATCTCCACACAGGTTAGCAAACTGAATTGCAAAGTCATAGTTCCTCCACATTGTGTTGCAAAGAGGGCTGAACTGAAAGAAAAAGCAGAAAATGACATACAATACATTAAAAATATCTGCCCAGTGCTAGAGGTTCTGAATAAGCATCAAATGCACTGAATAATTTATAATGAAAAGAAAACTGAAAAATTGTTAGATTCATATTCACATTGTTAGGTTCACATATAAAAAAATAATTGTTAGATTCTGCATTCCTTCTGCCCTTTCATACCTATACTTTTCCTCCTGAACGTGTGACTTTAGGTAAGACAGCCCTTTCCTTATCCCAATTCAAAGAAAATATGTACTGTCAGGAAAAATTTAGGAGCAAACCAGGGCTGCCCTGAAATGCTCTTTAAGGGAGACAAGATAACACGTACTAGCTAAATGCCCAACATGTTTTGGCCTGTAGATACTTCTTTAGGGGATTAAATAAGAAGTTTCCAGAAGGTTCTGATCAAATGAAATCTAGTATAATTTCTTGGTGAATGAAAATATCTGCATACCAAAACATGTTGGACTTTTTACTAGTTACTTTACTGGCTTCCCAATAGTTCCTTAGGTGGATAGATAGATAGATATCTTTACTATGGTCATTGACCAGCACAAAAAGGGATACATAATATAAAGGGTAGAGGCATCAAAAACAGTAATAAAATGGGATGAAATATTTAAAACAGTACTTAAAACATTATAAATGCAGAGTTAAAAACAGTAATGTTACAGCCACAGACTGGTATAAAAATATAAAATAGACTAATAATAATAAAGTAGCTTATAAAAACAAGTACATAAAATTAGATATAAAGATACCTAAAAATCTGGTACCCATAACAATATTTAGTTGTCAGATGAACAGCCCTAATAGACCTAGGTGGGTCTTTGGATCATGTATTTGCTAAACTATGTAAACATGTTCTAAAGTTTCTATTTGACCAGAATCACATGGGCAGTGTCTCTCTGAAAATGCAATTTTCCTATGGTGACCTTCAAGGACAGCTGACAGGAGAGTGCAACACTGAACAAAGGTGAAGGCCTCATGGCATTTTGGCAGTTCTAGATTGCTTATGTAAGGTAGTTAATATATTCACTGACGATGAGCGAAGGAGATCTGACTAGACCCATTTGGTTCTCTATGTCAGTGATACACTGTTTTATGGCCTCTTTAGCCTGATCATACCCCAAACTAAAAAAAAATTGGGGGAAAAGCCCAAGGTCATGATTTTCCTTGAAACTGCCTTATTCCATAAGGACTGGAATTCATCCTTCAGAACAAGAGGGTCAAGCCCCTGGGAAAAAAGGCTAACCTAAACCAGCAATTAAGTGTAGTCATCCATATTCTGACCTCTATGCTCAAAAAGCCTGCCTCTAACCACAGAGTGGCATTGGACATGCATTCTGATACTTGAAAGACTGACCTCAGAAACTTAGAATGAATGTGCTCCAAAGAGGCAGTATTAGAGAAAGGGCCTAATTGGGCTCCATATAAAAGTTGGGCTATTGATTTTGCCTCAAATAAGTTTAGAGCTGCTGGGACATAGTATCCGCCTTTTGTTCTAAGAAATTTTTGAATAGCAATTAAGCTCCTCCGGGCATTGCTAACAACGTAGCCCCCGTCTGCTATCCTACTTCCTGAGGAATGAAAGACTACACCTAAGTATTTGAAGCAGAAAGCCTGTTCAATCTTATGGGAGTCTATAAGCCAGCAAAGTTGCCTAGGATGTTTGGCAAATAACATGATTTTAGTTTTTTCATAGTTAAACACTAAATGATCTTTTTCGCAAAACTGGGACAATTCTCTCAGAGCTCTTTTAAGACCGATAGGTGTTCTCGAAAGGATGGCTGTGTCATCTGTGTAAAGCAGTATGGGGATGGTTCTTCCAGCTAATTTTGGTGGGTGGAAGTTGGTATTATGAAAGTGACCCAACACTGAATTAATATAGAAATTAAACAGAAGTGGAGCCAAGATGCAGACTTGCATTACTCCCTTCTCTGTTTTAGTTTCTCTAGTAAGATGACCCTGTAAGGTACATCGTACTTTAAGGGAGGTTCCTTTATGCATCATTCATATTAAATGGAGTAATTGCCTATTGATTGAAGATACCTCCAATTTTTCCCATAGTATGGAGTGTGAAATGGAATCAAATGCTCCTTTTAAAACCAATAAAGGCAGCATACAGGGCAGTAATATTACCAGAGGAGTATTTCCCAATGAGATGTTGTAAAACTAAGCATTGATCAATAGTCGATTGGTTTTCCCTAAAACCAGCTTGTTCATCTGCTAAAATATTATCTTGTTCCAGCCAGTTCAGAAGTTTCCTGTGTAAATGCCTTGCATACAGCTTACCAATTGTATTAAGCAGACTAATTGGTCTGTAATTTGCTGGATTGTCCTTTGACTTCTTTTTAAAGATGGGCACAATGACTGTTAGTCCCCAGTCTGGAGGAACTTATCACTAGGAGTCAATGCAAGTCAAAAGGGAAGCCAGGAGAAGAGCCCAGAACTCCAAGTAGTTTTTAATGATTTCTGGCAGAATCAAGTCCTCTCTTAGGGCTTTCCCTGTTCTTAATTGAGCTGCAAGGCTGTTTATTTCAAACACTGTTGCAGGAGGCCATGGTGGGAAGGTCTCAATAGATTGGGTGCGATCATCTTTTCCAACACTGAATATTATCTTGGAAGAACACTTCTCAAATATTGGGAGTCCTTGAGTAATCTATCCTGTTTAAAGCTCTGCTTTACATACCTGACATGATATGCAAAAAGAGGGATGAGTGATTAGATTTAACAGCTTGAATAAGGCAGGACCAGTTTGTCTTCATAGCTTCTTTCTTTTTATGTGTCAATAATAGTTTGCATTGTCTCTTTTTCTGAAGCAGCTCTAATGTGGTGAGTGATGATGTACTAGCTAAATATGACTGATAAGTAGCAGTAAGATCTTTTTTTGCTTTGGCACAATCTTTATCAAACCATGATTCTGAGGAAAATCTATTTGGTCTTGATTGTGTGCTACCATAATGTAAAAGTAACTGACGTAACTCTTGAATAAGTATGTTATAATTATCAAGGAGTACCTCAGGGAGATCTGCAGAAAGGATTGCCAGTTGAAGACTCTGAAAGCGATGGGTGGACAAAGAATCAGTTATCACATGATTTAACTGGGGGCAGTATTTAGGTCTGCAATAGGTTCTTTCATCAAGGATAATATCAATTAAGTGAAGGTCTTCAACATGAGGCTCTTGTGCAAAGTTAATTAGCTGCAGAGTTATTGGGAGGTGACCACTGTCAAACCTTGGGATAACTTCTATACATACAAGAAGGTCCCTAAAGGTCGTTATATAGTCAATTGCACTCATTCTGGTTCCAGAGAGATAGGTGAAACTATCTGGGTGATCTTTATCCATAGCACCATTTAGTATGTGGAAATTTAATCTGAAAGTAGTTAATGCCAAACACAAGCCTGCATAGTTGGCTTTCTGGTCTTTGGAGCAGTGTGTCAATAGGACTAAGTTCTTTTAAGTGTGGGGGTGAAAAATTATACTGCATATATAAGGTGCTATTATCAGAATGCTCAATCTAGCATTCAAGTCACTTCCCAATATCACAGATGTGTCAGGTTATTTAGAAGAGAGATCAGCTACATATGACTCAAATTCTGCCCACAGTTCTTTAATGTGAGTCTTCTGTCTCAATGGAGGCATGTAAACATTGAAAATCAATAAACTGGTAGATTTAAATTGAATCTTAACAGCCACAGCATGTGATTTAAATGAAGAGAGTGACATTATAGAAACTTGTAAGGTTGTGGAAACTAAGGCCCTTTCTGCATGGCATTTGCCATGCGAAAGGGTGCCTGGAGCATTGTGCAATTGTGAGGAGCGATCTGCATGATGCACTCACAATCGTGCAATGCTCCAGGGGCCAGCAGGGGCTGATCGTGCACTTTTTCATTTTTGACTGGAAGCGGAAAATGGTGCATGATTGCGCGTTGCTCCCAGGCTCCGCATGCACTTACCTGGCATGCGGAGCCTTTGGAGCCACACCAGTCATACTTCCTGCCCCAGCGCAGCCTGGGAAAGTCCCAGGCTGCTGTGCGGAAGGAAGAGGTGGGGCTCTTGTGTGAGCAGGCAGCTCATGCAGAGCTGAAGCAGCAAGGACACAAGAGCCTCTCGCTGGAGACTGCTCGCATGATCCCCGCATCCCAGCACTGGAAAAATGTAAGGTGCAGAAAGGGCGTAACATTCCTAATCGTCCTATGGCTCTACTAAAGGCAACTGCCTTTAGGGAGAAAGAATGAAACCCATTTAATGACAACTGTCCCATAAACCAAGTTTCCTGTATGAGAAGAATATCAAAGCAAGATAAGAAGATGATAAAACTGGGGTCACTGGTAGATGCAGTCCATCCTGCCTCATTCCAAGTTGAGAGAAAAATCTTACTGTGACCCTTTCTTTGTCAGGCAGATATGTTATCACACACAGATTGAGTATGTGATCTTACAGGAAGTGATGGAATCTCATGGGGTAATAATCTAGATGAATGGGACTCCTTATCCAAGCTTTCACTCAAATCCAGCTGATGAGCAGGTCTACTAATGTTTGAAATTATTGGTACAATCTCCTTCCATGGTTGATATACAGAGACACCAGGATCTGTTGTTTGTCTTAGTTCATGGTCCTCTATGAATTGCATATCAATCCATGAGGAGTGTCTTTTCTTTAGAGTTGTTGACCCCAGGTCATACTGCACAGGTATATCAGTCCAAGTAGTGCAGTCTTCAGGTCTTATAGCCGAGGAGGTTATTTGCTTTTCTACCTGATGGATTGAGGCACATATTCCTTCTTGCTTATTTGCTATCTCCTCAACTGGATGTAAAATTTCTGCTTTTATAAACTGTTCTGTAACAGTTAACTGGTATGTACTTGAGGACTGATTGGTTAATAGAGTTGTTCTCAAGTTGTCTAATCATTTCAAAATATTACTTTGTTCCTCAAGTGGAAGATCAGAGAATGAGTTCAAAAGATCTATTTCCTCATAACAACAAGCAAGCTCTATCTTGGGGGAACACAATTTAAACTCTGACTCAACTGGAGTTTGTTCTGTTTTTCTCCTATAGTGCCAGCTAAACTGGGTTTTACAGTGTCCAGACCTTCACTGGTCAAGTTGATCAGGTTTTCACAGGGTTTTGATTGTTGAGCAGAATGACTAAAGTTACCTCCCTTTAGGTACAAAGGTGGTGTTCAATTTTCAAACAGTCTTGTTAGAATTAAGCCAAGATGTGCTAGCTCATCCTTCTTTTCCAATATCCAGCTAGCCATTGACCAGTTTTTAAATGTGATCAGTGTACAAACAATATATAATTAAAGAATAGATATTCTATTTGTATTATATCCTTGATAGTGCAAAAATTAATGGAGGACTTACTTAGTAACTTTACAAAATGAACTTTGCATTCATACTGAGATAGGAACCCTACAGGTTTAGGATAGTTCAGAAACACCTTTTTTTGATGGGACAGCACAAGTTTCCAATTAATGTCCTTTGTGTTTCCCTTCTGTATGTCTTTTGCCTTGAGAGCTGTCACTGATCAGGGGTCTGGAGAACCCAGATTCTGGAAATAGTTCCTTAGGTGAACAAGAAGCTGGCCTCCTTCCAGAAGATGACTAGCTTGGCAGATGATTCTTATATATGCCCTTGTGAAAGGACAAAATTTGTCACTGCAAATGGAGACAGCAGACTAACTTAGGGTCACAGGAAAGGCTGTGTAGGATACTTCAAAAATGTATCCTACAGAACGTCATCATTGGCCTTTCTCAGAAATGGCTATCACAGGTGACCCCTTTGCTTTGCCTAATGGTAGAACTGGCCCAGCAGCACTCTCTTTTTATGCTTATGTAGTAACACGAGTACTGGTACCAGTGTAACAAGGCCACCTTATCATGAGATTATTTTCTTTGCACAGTGTAGTGTTGGCACTGTGTATATTAGTAGCTGAAGGAATGCCAAACTTTCAGGGCATGCTTATACAGTAAGCTTAAACTGCTTGCTTCCAAGCAATGAAATTATTTCTCGCCTGCAAGCCTGAGAACTGTAATTCTGCTCAAAGCAAGAATTCTAGGAACTCTAAGCAAATATATGTTCTCAGGAGTCTTTTGGGAAATGTGAAATTGGTGTAAAACCAATATGTTTCTATTGTAGGTACTTCCGTAACTGTTCTACAGTGGCAATCTATATGTAACAGATGGACTTCTAAAACATCTTATCATATAATCTCAGGCAGGTTACTTAAAAGGAAGTGCCACTGTGTTCAGTTTGGCTTACTATCTGGAAAATATATATAGAATTAACAGCTTTCTCTGGAAAAAAATAATGGCTGCATCTTTGGACACTTTCTCCACTGAAAATGTGTGA
Source organism: Iguana delicatissima (assembly GCA_948472985.1). NCBI lineage: Eukaryota > Metazoa > Chordata > Lepidosauria > Squamata > Iguanidae > Iguana > Iguana delicatissima. Next base: position 98,773 of record CAOKZL010001677.1, on the reverse strand, counting down.
TAATGCTTTAGAAGAACAAGACAGTCCTAAATCAGAGAGATGTTGAGTGAACAGGCAAATCATTGATTGCTTCCAAAGCCCTGATATCCCATTCAAAGCAATATGGTTGGGAGAGGTTTTTCAGATTATCTCTTTTGAAGTCATCAATAGAAACCAATGGGAAATAGTTTTACTATGCTATTTTTAAAGGCATAATCCAGGGATCTGGGAATAGAGGTACTTTGGATATAGCATCCCCTTGCCTGCCCTGGGCCACTCTTCTTGAAGTCTATCTTCCACTGAAGTACTTTTGTTGCTGGATTTATTATTGTGAAGCTTTTCCACAAGAGTAACTGGAGATTCCTTCCATTCATGTGACTTTTGTGTCATCTTAACACATCCAGGCACAATATAACTGTGAAGGTAAGATTTACTCTAAATAATCTGAGTGTATCTAGTGGCACAGGAGAAACAATTAACCACAGGAAGTGAAAAAATTCTTTCTTGAAGAGCAAGTTAAACTCATGCAGTGTAATGAAGGCATTTTCTTCACACAAGTAGACACAAACTATTTTCTGTTCTTAATATCTTTCTTTAAATGATGCACACGAGTTCTTTTTTTAAGTTTAATTTCTGGAATGGAATTGTATCTCCTAAAGGTTAGATGTAAATGCCAGAGCACCAAATCTCCAGGTGATAGCACTGGTAATTAGCTGTAGGTCTAAACAGAGCAAATGAAAATGTGATACAGAATGTCTTACAGAATCTTAAATAAGTGTATTGAATTTTCACCTTTCTCCTTTTAAACTGCTCATCATTATGCTTCTGGTCGCAAGTCCAGTTTATGCTTGCTTTAATGCAACTGATTCTATGCATATTTGGGCTCAGGATAGCATCCTGTGGTCAATGTGTGTGTTTGTGTGGTGTGTATATGTGTGTGTGTGTGTGTTAACTATTGTGTTTGTACAACAGAGTACTGTAAGTGTCTGGAGTAGAATAGAATCTTTTTCACAGTTCTTATTTACCAACATTGATAATATATACCAATCATTGGAACTATGCCAATATTAGTAATAGTAGCATTACTTACCATCTGCTTTGGAACACCAGTAAAGACACCCTTACAAGATTCCTTGGATTTTTCAATGGAGTGTAAAGTTAGCTAAAAGCCTAGAGAGCCTCTTCTTGGGCAAAGTGATTGAGTGGATGGTTGCTCTACAGTCCTAGACCTTTTAGATGATTCCCTGGATAAATTTCAGTCTGTTTATAGGTTAGATATGCCTAGAAACCAAAGCCTCATTTAGGCATTATTAAGTGTGTTTATTCAACATGCAAAGAGAAAGGGACGCTAGACCCATAGTCTCCACACTGCTCTGTTGACATGAAAAGTGACAAGTCTGAAAAGGAGACATTCCTCTGTTTGTGAAAGCTCTCCACATAAATTATAACTCTGATTTTTTTCCAGCTTCTATCTCACATGGAGAACCCCTGTTACCCTGACTTCTGGGGGTCCCTGGGGGATACCTGGATGTGCTTCAAAAATAAAAGGTTGGGGAAAATTAGCAGAGCACTGCTTAGCAAAATGGAGGGCAGGGCAACATAGTGAGATCTTTTATCCTATGTCCAATTAAAAGTATTTTATTTAGCAAAATTGGCAGAATTTACACACACACGTGCACACACACACACAAAATAGTCACTCACACAAGCACACAAAGACTACTGAGTTTGAAAGTCTTAAGAGCGGGAAAAGTTAAAGGGAAGAAAAGAAATATATTGCACCTGCTCTTGAAGACTGTAGTTCAAAAAGAAGCAGAGATAGATGTGTAAACGTAGACAAAGACTGATGGGAACCTTAAAACTTGCAGACACTAATTAATTGGGGGAGAAAGAGAGCAAGAGAGAGAGAGCCCCAAAACAGAACTCAATTATAGTGCAAAACATCCCTGGGGGATGTTTCCTTTCTGGAAAAGGACAAATGGCCGAATCAGGCAGATGGGGCAAAAGATTTTGATGGCAGTGTGATCAGGGATCAGAAAAAGGATCATAGGTATGAGGATGGTGCAATTATGGGTTTGTTTGAAATCTTCCTGTTTTCCTGAACTAGGGTTATCAAACAAGCAAAAACTCTTTGTTTGAATTTTCCAACAAATGGATGCCAAGTTAAATTGGTAGCCAGTTTTTATGGCTTGGTTTTCCATAGGATATGCAAACCACAGGGTTTTTTGCTGTTCTCCAGAGATGCCTTTTGTTCTCCCTGCAAGAGCCATTAAGTTGAACTCAGCCATGCTCTGGGATCATCACTGACCTGTTTTTCCAGTCAGTTCCCCTTCCACGTGGCCTTATCCAGTCATTGTATATGATTTCTATTTTATGCCAATTAAACATATCTGCCTATACATACATACACACACACACACACACACACACATATATAAATACATACATATAGCCAATTAGACTATCAGAACAGTGGAGTTACACCCCCATAGACAGAAGAAGCTCTTTTTTGTCAGACCCAACGCTCTTCACATATGCAAAATGATGATGGAATGGGCCAAAGGTTGATCACTAAATGATGGTAACAGATCCAGGGACTGTTTTTTAAAAAAATATTATAACATATTTGGTGCTTGTAATGATCCCAGAAATAGGGGAACCTGACAAATAAATCTCATGTAGTCAGAAACATGGACCATCATTTAATAGCATCTCAGTTGTCTATACACCATACACAAATAAAAATAAATATTCATTGTAAATGAAATTTTAGTATAATTCTGTAGTTAATATACAGAAGATTGTTTGTACAGGTCATCTGCAATGAATACATAACAACAGAACCCCAATGGAATGCTATCGCAATATCTGTCTAGCAGTAGCCAGAAAAAAACTGGTCAGTTTTCTCAAACAATATTGAATATTGAATGTAACAACCTTGTGCTAAATCATAATAGTACATATATAATACAATTTAACTTATCTAGCCAAAGAAACAGTGTTATTGTAAACACATGATGTGGCACTAGAAAATTAAACGCTGAATAAAAATTACTCTTATTTTTATAATAATATTTTTCAAAGTTTACTCAAATTACTCGTAAGTTATATCAGTTGGATGAAGATAACAATGATTTTCTACTAAATAATCTAATGCTGTTACAAAACTATCATAATGAAGATCCAACTTGATAATAATGTTAGACCATAGTTACTGCTATGTCTATTGAACTGTAATAAGAAGAAATGGTTTCAAATGGGAGTGTGGTAGGAAAGAATAGAGGAGTTGCCAGATAAGCTTTTTCTTTTCAAGCTGAATTGTTTGCTAACATAAGCTATTACTAGTGAGTGCACTTGATGCTTTTAATTTTATTAGTGTTTAATTGATTTGCTCTTTTTTATGAAATACCTTTAAAAGCAGAAACCAGCAATAATAAAACCATAAAACTGTGAAACAGATATAAGAGACATTCATCACCCATTAAAATGAGAATATGAAATGTAAGATTGTTTTTGTCTGTTCCTAAAGGTGCAGAAAAAGTTGTCAACTGAATACCAGAGTGCTAACACCAAGGATGTGCTATCTCCTATTATTTCTTGTTGAACAGAAAATATACACCCTTCTGATAAAGATATTAAATAATCGGCAGGTTCATATGACAGCAAACAGACCTACAGAAAGCCTGATTCTAAGGCCATTTTGGCATGATGGGTCTGTGCCACTTCTGGGACAGGATGACAGTATCAGCAGGTTATGCTTCTGCACAATGTTGTTACCAGCCCACTGCCATCCCATCCCCAAGCATCGCACTCATTCAGTTTTCACAAAACGGAAGAAAATCCATTGTGCACCTCTGATCTCATGGTGCTTCCATCACTCCCGGTCATATAGAAGCCATGGAAGCACAATGGTGATGTTTCCTTCCTTCTTTCCCTAGTGTGGCAACAGAAAGTGCCCAGCTGCACTGCAGAAGGAAGAGGTGGTGCCATTGCACTCCCATCCGCATGGAACAAGCAAGAGGAGAGTTGCTGACACACTCCCTCCTGGACCGGGGATTGCAGCACAATGACGGAAAAGTGTAATCGTGTAGAAACGGGCCTAAGCCATACAAAGCTTTACATGGCTTTTTCATAAGATCTCAACTAATGAGCCCAGTAATGCAACCAACTGAATATACCTATTTGGGTCCTGCAGCCCACTGAATACACCTACTTTGCCTGAGCTTGATCTTTAAGAGAACACTGTGTGTGGTAAAATGGTGATGATTCTACTAGAGCACGGTGTGTCCTGGTTTTAGATACATGTCTGCACTTTCCCTCTGTTTGCATTATTTTGATGTTAGTGCTGATTTTAGCTACTTTATGACCGGATGTTGTTCTCTTCTTGTAGGGAATCTGTTTATTTTTACGAGGAATAGTGAAGCTCCCAGTTGAGATGGAAAGGTCGTCTATTCATAAAGACTGTAAAATTGTTATGCCCAGCAACATGAAGAAATGTCTGCATGCATCTGGTGCACTTGTAAATGTCAAACAAGCTGCTTTTGGGGATAAAAAGGATCATTGTAATTGAACATCCCCTGCATAGCTGTAAAAGTAAGCAATTAGAATATATTTAGAATTTCTTCACTTGGAAAGAGCATAAAATGCATATGTGGTCTGCTACTGTAACTGATAACGTGGATATTACAACAGCATTTTGCCTCCCCAAATGCATTGATAATGGGGAAGGAGAAGGGAAGAAAGAAAGAAAGAAATGGAGGAACTGTTCTTGTGCCAGATGTGATAGAGTCAGACTTGATATTTGGCAGCAAGTGTGGACCTGAGAACACAGGCTGTTGCCAAATAATGGAAAAGAAGCAATGCAAAGGTGCTTTGTGGAGGAGAAAAGCAGGAGCACTGGGTGATTAGGTCTTCATTGCTTCATTCCTGCTCTCCCACCAACCATGACAAAACACACTGCTGAGAAATCCACCTGGATAAAAAGAGGCAAAGGAAAAAAAAAGGCCAAGGGGGAAAGAATCTACAAGGGAAAAAGCAAAAACCAATGTGGATAGTTTGGCTTGGATCTCCCACTAAATGTCAAGAATGTCAAGAATGTTGTTATAAGCTGCCAAATCAGCACTGACGGATGATAATTCAATAAATGATAGTTGCGTGAGGCACTAACAGCCCTGCTCTGGTCTTGCAAGCACAGGACTGTGGGTTCTTTTATAGACTCAAGCCATTGGTAATGTGGCCTCCCTCTTTTCCTGCTGCATATAAGCATTATTGATAAACATAGTCCTAAGAAGAAATTTTTATGCAGAATAGAGTATATGTCTTCAAATGAAGATAAAGCATTCATTTGATGGTACTCTGTATGTGTTTCTGGGTTCTGTGGCACCAAATACAGTTGCACATTGCAAACACAAGTGTGCTTTAAAACTTTCTGGCAATTAACAATACAACAGCAGTACAACAAATTGCATACTAAATTTGATGCATATACACTGTCCCAAAAGTCACACCCATCCAACATTCTATGGGTATGATAGCCATTCTGGAATTTCAAACAATGCAAGTTTTAAGATACCTGTGGAATGTTGCACTGTGTGGCTCCTAAATGTTTGCATTGATTTTAAGGTTAAATGAAACACATATGGCCAGAATCCACTAAGGCAGTTACACATACATACTATAGTTACATACCTACATAGTTCTTCCCTGCCAATCCCCACTTACTAGGCAGTAGTCACAGATTCATAGCGTGTGTTCCCCTGTAGATTAGAACACAGCTGGCTAATGTTGTCACCCTCTTCTGTGAATGATCTCCAGTGTGACAACCAGTTCTTGTTGCAATTCCCTCTAGTACTGGAGATTACCTGCATAAAGGGATGGTGCGAATGTCAGTCAGCTGCTTCCCAACTGACAGGGTTACAAAACCCTTATAGAACATAACAACTTCTGCTATGTCATTGGGGACTGGAGACTTTCATATTTTTAATCTAGGGAATACTTAGGGATCATTAATATGAACCAGTCACAAAACCATAACTCTATGTTACTTATTTACAAGTACCTTAATGAATTCTGGCTTATATTTTTAGCCAACAAAGTTATTTCCCAGTCTTTTTAAGAGCTGATCATAATTCTGTAGGCTAATCAACTCCAGCCAGCATTTTCCAGTTCTTTCATAGCTTGACAAACTCGTTGATTCCTTTTAATTATTTATTCTGCACACTTTTGCAAGGAAGGCTTGTGGAGTTGGCTTGTAAATGCATTACAGCACAGCATGGGTCTTACAACTGCTGACTACAAAGGAGTATTATTTGGTGCAAGTAACCTAGAGAAGATACCCACCAAACAACATCAACAGCTAAAAGCCCTTAGATCTCAGCTCAAATATTTTAGATCTCACTTCTTCAGAAAAAGATATGAAGTATGATTTTTTAAAAAAGACAATGAGCTGTCCAGTATCTGAGAACTTCAGATAAGAAGGATCAATCCAACACTAGTTGCAGATGAAAATCTACTGTGAACATTGTTTCTGCTTATTTCTAAATCTGACATGTGAAAAGATCAAAACCAAGACCTTTTCTGCAACACACCTTTTCACGGAGCTGGGGTGCGGGGATCGCGTGAGCGGCGTCCAGACAGAGGCTCTCGCATCCCGGTTCCTTCAGCTCCACAGCTGCTGCCCGCTTATGTGAGAGCCCCGCCTCTTCCTTCCACAGTGCAGCCTGGGAGTTTCCCAGGCTGTGCTGGGGCAGGAAGCGCGAGTGCCATGGTTCCGGAGCTCCACACACATGGCAAGTGCATGCGGGGCCCTGGAGCGATGCATGATTTCCAAAGCTGAACATGAAAAAGTGCATGAGTGGCGCCTGCCAGACCCTGGAGTGTTGCACGATTGTGAATGCATTGTGTGGACCACTCCTCACATTCGCATGACACTCAAGGGGCCCTTTCGCATGGGGTAAATGAAATGATAAGACCAAACTAGGCATAAATATCTGAGCATTTATGTTTAAGAAAAGGAAATGCAATATGAAAACCAAATTATTGAAGGGGATTTAAAAGAAATGTGGGGTGAAATGAGTGGAGTGGTCATAAATTTGGAGCACAAAATATCCGTATGGAATTTGTGGGGTTTGCTACATTGTTCTTATCTCTCTCCCCTTCTCCCTTTCTCTGTGTGTGCTACTCTTCTGCCTATTTGATTTTCTCTTACGGCTTTTGTATGGCATGTCCCTCAGTGTTTGACTGGTGTTACACATGTATGATAACATGACTGAAAGGACAGAGCTAGACCAATGCCTCTCCTACTCATTCAAGCCAATATGTGTATTACCCAAACCTAGCCAAGGTAGTGTCGCAGAGGGATCAGAAAATCACAAAAGTTCCTCCCCTCACACCAGCTGTAACAGTCTCCTGATCATCTGCAGTAGTTTAATGGGGATAGCAGAAAGAAGAAAGAAAAGAGGAAGATCATTCATATTCACTTTTTACTCACACAATTGTCAGTGTAACTGAAAAGCTTTTCTGGGCCAAATTTGTACATATGTTAAAGAAATCTGGAAATTAGTAAATTACAACTGGTAAAGCTATACAATCAAAATTATCCTTATACAATTATACAAAATTATACAATCAAAAGGTATCCTCCTGGTCATTTGTACAGGGGGAGTGAGTCACTATTGGTTTTCTTGGATCTTTAAGCAGCACTTGATACCATCAAACATTTGAGTCATTGAGTTCATATGAAGCTCTGGGGGCATTGCCCTGCAGTCCCTCTTGGGGTGAGCATTCCAAGACGGTGGTGCTGGGAGATTGTTGTTCAGTTTTTGGTCATTAGCCTGTGGGGTTCCACAGGGGTCAATACTGTCCCCTATGCTTTTTAACATCTGCATGAAGCTCCTGGGAGAGGTCATCTAAAGCTTTTGGATTGGTTATATCGGTATGCTGATGATACCCAGCTCTATCTCTTCTTTACCACTGATGCCAAGGAAGTTGTGGTAGTACTGGATACAGTGAAGGACTGGATGAGCGTGAGCAGCTGTAAGTTAATCCTGACAAAGCAGAAGTGTTGCTGCTTGGTAGGAAAACCATCCTGGGATTTGGATTGCAGTCCATTCTAGATGGCTTTGCACTCCCCCTGAAAGATCAGGTTTGGAGTTTGGGGGTGCTCTTGGATCCAGCCCTGATCCTGGAAAGCCAGGTTGCTGCAGTGAGAAGGAGTGCCTTTGCCTAGCTTTGGCTGGTGTGCCAGCTGCACCCTTTCTTGTGGAAGTCAGATCTAGCCACAGGAGTTCATGCCTTAATTACCTACCAATTAGACTATTGTACTGCACTCTACATGTGACTGCCCTTGACAACTGGTCAGAAGCTGCAGATAGAGCAAAATGCAACAACCAGACTGGTGTCAGGTGTGCCTTTCAGAGACGATATAACACAGGTCTCCCAAGAACTCCCTATTTTCTTTTGAGCAAAATTCAAGGTGCTAGTGTTGACCTACAAAGCCCTACATGACTTGTAGCCATGATATCTGAAAGATCACCTCCTCCATAAAAGCCTGCTAGCAGTTTGAAGTCTTCAGAGGAAGCCCTGTTGTCTGTCCCAACACCATGAGAAGTTAAGTTGGTGAGTACATATAACAGGACTTTCTTTGTAGCCTTGTTTTGATTGTGGAACTTACTACCCAAGGAAGGTAGGCTGGCCCCATCTCTTTTAAGCTTCTGCTGGGCAATCCAAACAGTGCTATTCTGCATGGTATACATGTTAGAAATTGCTGTTTTAATTGTTTTGAAATTGAATTCTAGGATTAATTTTAGGCTGTTTTTAGATTTTTAAGTGTTTTGAAAATATTTTCATCTCTGCATTGTTTTAATTGGTTTTTATTTGTCCATAGCACTGGAAGTCCTTGTGGGCTGCAAGGCTGTATAGAAATACTTAAAATAAATGAATAATGATTAAAAGCAGACTGTACCATATATATAATGTTTGGAGGGTATATAGGCCAAGGTAAACAGGCAAATCTTTAGGGCTCACTTGAAAGGCTGTAATGATTAAATTTATAGGCATTTAACAAAATTTCCAATGCTGTCTTACAAACCAGATAAATCATCATAACATAAACAATCAGAAATAAAATCACAAAACGCCTTAAAATAAATCACTGAAAAAGCTGAGTGTGCAATGTTTCCCTAAAATGCAGTCTAAAATGTATACATTTTAAAGGTCCTTCTAAAAGTTGACATTGGAGTCAGGTTGTCCTTAAAATCATCATAAAATATTCAACAAACCAAAAAACGAAGCATCACAAGAACTATTAAAACACAGCACTGTAAAAGCTGAATACACAACGTTTCGATAAAGTGCAGTCTAAAATGTACACATTTATAGATCCATTTAGAAGCTGACATCTTTGGGAATAAGTTGGTTCTTTAAATAAGCTTGACCCAAACCAGACAGGGATTTATAGGTTGCAACTAGCTCTTCAAATTCAGTCTGAACATGGATGTACCTAATGCAACATTGATTTAATATAGTCAGACTAATTGGTCTTTACTAGTATTCTGGCGCCTCTATAGTAGTTTGTTGTCCCCAAAGCCTATTCACAGGATGTTTCTATAGGTCACTTGACTTTGTGGGTATTTGGTTGGGTTTTATACTGCTTCTGGAGAGCAACTGTCCAACTAGCTGCATACCATATTAATCAAGCAACTTACATGTCTGTTATATATTTAATTTGTTATAATTTTTCACACCAAAATTCTCATCTTCCTAAGTTCTGCCTCCTTTTTCAGTCATAGAATTATTATTATTATTATTATTATTATTTTGCAAATTGCTAAAAAAATAAAATAAATCCCAAGGCATAAAAAGAAGTGAAAGTATAGAGCTATATTTCTCCCCTTTCAAATAAAAAATATTTCTAAATTAAGTTTACTCTTAAAATCAAAGTGCATATCTCCAGTTAAATATAAATGTGCTCATTGAAACATTTAAAAGATCATTTTATATTCCTGGTAACACACTCCTGTGAAAAGTTATTAAATAGCTGCTTATCCTAGGCCATTAAAATCAGTAAGCTTTAGGTCATGGTTCATAACACAGGTAAGAACACTTTTTTTAGAATATATAAATGCACACACTTGTTAACCAGTTAAATATATCAAGCAGCATGTCTTCTCTTTTAATTAAATTATCTTTCTTCATGTTTTTCCCTTGCTTTTAAAAATGTCCACCAGAGTAATAAATGCTGCCTTTGGAACTGGATTGCTACAACTAAGCAGAAGAGTAGCAGGTGTATATTAGGATTCATAACCATGGCTATTGAGAACCAAGATATGTTGTGACAGTGTGAGAAAATTATGCTGATGCCACATATACCTTTGAGATTAAATATGATAGGTTATTCTCTGATAATATGTAGAAGATGGAGAAAGTCCTTCAGAAAAAGCGTCAAGCTCATACTTAAAGCACTTGGTCAGTGTTAACGGTCATCTAATTCCTACATAGTAGGAGCTCTACAAAGGGTCCATATTACACTTAGAAAAGATAAAGAAGATTGAAGGTGGAGGACAAAAACTTCACAAATGATAACTGGGACTTGAGTGTCCAAGCCACTTTGGGGCTGATATCAAAAGAAAAGTGAAAACTCATAGGAGCTGGGTTCTGGGCAACGTTTTATGCTAGTCTCAGTCCTAGCTCTAATTGATAACTGAGACATAATTCAGTTTTAGATGACTTACCATATGGATACAAATACAGTGGCCCTTCTACTTTCAGGGCCCAGAACCCTCACAAAAGTGGAAAAACTGTGAATAATTCCCCCCACACTCCATCTTCCATTCCCTTCTGGAGGCTACCCCCTCCCTTTCCCTTGCCTGTTACACTGACACATAAGCCTTCCTTCTCCACACTGGGCAAAAGGCAAAGGAATGGAAGGGGGAGCTCCAGAGGGGAGAAGGAAGGTACGTACATGCCTTCCCTCTATTCCTGTGCCTTTTAACTCTGTGCACATTTCCAGGTGGGGGCAAAATGCAGAGCAATCAGATGCGGAAACTCTAGAGGGGAGAAGGAAGGTGTGCATGTGCCCCCACATTCCCTTGTCTTTTGCCTTGGTGTGCTTGCCTTCCTTATCTATGCCTGGCAAAAGGCAAGGGAATGGGAGGAGGAAAATAGGGAAGATGCACATACACACCTTGTGAATATCAAATTTGCAAAGGTCCAAACCCATGAATGTAGAGGGCGGACTTGTCTTTTGAAGTGTAAAAGGGAAAGAAAGCACATTGGAAGAAAAAGAAAAAAGACTGTGTGAAGGAAGACAATTATAGGTTTTACTTGGGTCTAGAATGTACCATATGCTAATTTATGGAAAAGAGAATAGTTAAAACTGGAGAACACAGTACAGAATACTATTAGTCTATAGCTGGTCTGTTGAAGAAGTAAAAAATTGTATGCAAATATAGTTGCCATGTTCATCATGTTCACAAATGTTGTCCAATTCTTGGACCAGAAAATAAAGGGAGAGAGGATGTAACTGACAGGTCTCTGTCAAAACACACATTTTTAAAATGTGCTGAAAGAAATTAGAAAGGAAAAGAGAAACCTTGCAGTGGTGAACTCTGAGAAATGGGAGGTGAATGAAAGGCAGACCAATTACTTCCTGTTCCTTTGGGAACTGTCTGTCTGTATAGGTTGTCAGAGATGAATCAGAGAGCATAGACCATTGTCTACCCTATTAATGTACCCTTCCTTCTTGAAGTTTTCAGGAAAAGGTTGTAGTCTTATTTCACAAGAAACAGATGCCATTTTGGAATCTCTAGGCCAGATCAAAAAATGGGCGCAGAGGATATAAATTGGTTTTCATTTTCTAGACCAGAATCTTCCCAGAAGAACTGTGTTATTATTTCACACTTATACTCCACTTTCTCTCTCTTTTTTAAAAAGAAAAGAAGACCCTTACTGTCCAGAAATCTTGTAGTCTTCCATATACAGGCACTAATCAAATTCATACCCAGTTATGTACTTAATTCTTTTACTTCAAGTTTCAAGTCAAGTCTCAAGTCTCCACCTCAAGTCAGGTCTCAAATTTAGGAGCCAACTTTATACCCCACCCTATATTCCAGAATTTCTGGACAGAGTTGAATAAAATCAGTTTTAACAATTTAAGCAAAGTTGGCCTTCCAATTTGTGACTTTGCCAGCTTCAGAAGTGGAGAATAGGATCTGTTTTACTCTCCTTTCCTGAAGTTGGAGACTTTTGTGCCAATGGTTATAGAAGAGTCTGCAGCTTTGGAAGTAGGGAATAGGATCCTTCTTATTTCTCATTTCTGAAGCTGGAAAATTTTTCAGAAGTGGGGAATAGGATCCTTTTTACTTCCCATTACTGAAGTTTCAAAATCTTTAGAAGGAAGGATCCTTCTTCCTCAAGACTGTTTTCTAACACATTTGCTGTTTCCCTCTGAGAAATGCACCCTGCACGCTCGAGGTGAATCTTGTCTTCTGCTCTTAGGAAAGGTTTTAGAAGGTTCCTCTGATATGCAGCAGGGACAAGCTGCAATTTTGGTTTTAGTTGAATTTTAATCCTGTGAATGTGCTCCATCAAATGGGTCACCATCACCCAAAATTTCTTTGCTTTATTACAAGTCCACTACATATGAGAAAAGGTCCCACATATATAACACTTGGATGGTGAACCTTTATACATTTTAGACAGTTTTTCTTGAATTAGATACACCTATACATCATCTTATAAAAGTTTTCTTTCAGGTTGTAACTTAAAGTAAATTCCCATTGATCCATCTGAATTGGGTGACCCACATTTTGCACCCATGTAATAATATACTGTATTTGCTGGCGTATAAAACTCACTTTTTTTCCTGAAATATATTGTTTGAAAATGTGGTGCGTCTTATATGCCAGTGCATCTTATACACCAGCAAATAGTATTTGCCAGCATATAAATGGGGTGTGTCTTATACGCTGGTGCATCTTATATGCTGGCAAATACAGTAATAATAGTAATCTTCTTTCTCCAACTCCAGTTTCAACACTGTGTACATTTTAGCTATTAAATGTCCATCATCTTTACGCAGTTGATCTTCAAATTCTATTTTTCCCACACCAAAATCAAATTATTTTTATATATTTTAAATCTTTGAGAGCTGCCCATATGAAAACCATCTTATGATGAAACCATCGTCAGTCAATTCCTCATTTGTTTTTATTTTCACTTACTCTCCATCAATCTTAATTAAGTTTTTGCAAGTTATCTATTTCTCTTTTATCTCTTGTTTCTCTCAAGAAGAGAGCTTCATGAAACACACATAGGCATTCTCGGACATAGGCCAATTCCACACGAGGCAAGGGAATCACCCCGTGACGCTACTCACCGGATTTTTGGGCTCCCCAGTCCAGTCCACGTTTCTCCAGAGCAGTGCGTGGCCGCCGCTCCGCACTGCTCCGGTGAAAAAATTGCCGGCTTCTGGTTGGTCAAGGGTCTTGACCAACCACTGAAGCTCACCAGCCTAAAGCCTGCCCCCAGCAGATCACAGGCTCGCACCAATGCAAGCCTGTGAATCTGCATAAGGGAGCAGGCTGGCAGTGGTGCACTCCATGCTTTTGAAAAACCTGTTTTTAGCAGTCTTTCAAAAGCACGCTGGATGACCACTTGGGGTCGTTCTGGAGTGGGCTGGGGTGCGGACCTACGTTAAGTAGGTCCGACCCAGTCCGGTCCCAGGTGCAGACGTCCTCCCTGTAGGACGCTGTGCCCCGTGTTAAAAACCCCGTGTGGAAATGGCCATAGTTATTGTTTGTATCTATTCCAGTTTATAAAATGATTCAGATTAAATTTGCTTTGATTTCATCATACCACAAAAAAGGCATACTACCCAAATCTTAAGTCAAAGCCTTCTCACTGTAAAAGTTTTTCTCTTTTAAGCATTAGCCAATCTTTTAACTACAACCTCAGATCTGGAAGCCCAACTCATTTGTTTTGCATCCTTTAAGACCTTCTGTAAACCGTCAGTTTTTTTATATTGTTAGCTAATATCTTCAAGATCAAAAATATATCAATTCTTGAAAAATATTCTTGTATTTCTAAAAAAAAGAAAAAGTGAAGTCTTTGGGATTTCCATATTTAAATCTCCAACTATCGACCACTCCCAAATATATTTAGAAAGCTTTTGTGAGAATTCTTGTCTATCTTGATATATTTCTCAAAAGATCTGTCCATTGAGAAACATCCACCTCCCAAATGAGTAGCTCAACTATTTATCCATTAGCTTCTCATTTTAAAAAGCCTTTCTTGTTGGTAGAAGTCTAAACCCCCGTCTCTAGTATTTTAGTCCCACGGTTATCAATTTGAACCCCTCCATATCTACCGTCTTCATTTTCTAATGCAATTGCAGGTGACAGAATGGAGTTGATATAAATAAAAAGTCCATTTTATCTTCTCAAGTGATGCCACAAAAATTTCTTGCCTAATTTTAAATAATGTAAGAGCTAAACTTTTCTTCTTTGTATATCAAGACAAATCACATTTTGTTTCAACTCTTTCAAACAGTAAAATATGTTAGTCTTTTTATAGGGTGAATTAAGGCTTCTTACGTTCCATGTCAGACATCTCAACTTTGTATCAGGTAGATAATTTTGAAAAGTCCACATCATTTATTCCTCTAATTTCCTCCTCTTCTCTGCCCAATGTCTTATATTTGTCCTTGCCCAAGTCTTGGTTGTCTCTCATTCTTGGCCTTCTTCTTCTACTTCTGTGTATTGTCTCAGTTGATTCAGTTCTTTTTTTGAAGGTCTGTAAAAAAGTATTTGCCCTTTGGCATTCAGTTAAAAAAATATTTGCAGAAAACTAAAGGAGATGCCTTCTAAAATGGGGTCTTGCTTTGATTTCTCTGATTTCATCTCTTTCTTAAATTCCCTTGCCATCTGTATTCCCATCTGGCTTATCTGTGTCTTTAAAGATTGAAATTTCTCAGCATATTTTTGTGCTATATCTTCAGATTTAGCTGGTAGCTCTAGAGATCCTCTTCTTCCCTCTCCTACAACTTTTGATCTCATATTAGAACTCATTAGAAAGTGAACAGGAAAAACGGGGGGAGGGTATCCCAGAAAAAAATGCAATTATTTATTTTGGCCACCAGGTGTCAGTCTTTCCTCAACTTTCTCTATGCACTCTATATTTACATCATACCATCAAGTGTAGACAGCAGTCTGCTGAATTTCACTTCACTTAAGGTCCTCACTGTTATCTCTCTCTAGGGTAAATACACGTTCCTTTCTCTTAAGAAATTCTGTTTTATACAGTCTCAAGCCAATGTTTTAGTGTCTTTGTCCCCCTTTGTCCAGAGGGCAATTGCCACTGAATCTCCCCTTGTCTGAGACAAGGAAGCATGACATATTCCATCTCTTCCACTGCAGTGGTAAAAAGATGTGACTTTTCAGTCCATCATTTTCACCAAAAACCAACATGGGCTATTACTATGACCAAGGCAATTGTTTTACTCTCCCAAGGCCAGTTTTGCTCCACTGAGGTCCTTATGCAGACAGGAAAAATCTGAAAATCTAGAGTCCTAAATATGTCTACTGGTATTTCTAAGGGGCTTTCCAAAGCCCACTTTGTAGTTCTTTTTTGGGAGGCGGGGATTTAGGAGTGGTGAAGGAGGAAGATGTGTGTTATTTTTAAATGAGGTTTAACTTATGACATCCTATTGTTTTGGACAGTATTGCAAATGGTTCTGAAGACACTTTTATAAAGATCTATGTTTACATATATGGCTGACATCCTATTAGTGATTTATGATAGCATAAATCCAATTTATAAATCACAACTTACTTTTTTGGCCATTGTGTAAGTCAGATTTCCCTTCTAGCTACACAACAGCCCAACCCCAGCCTCACCCACCTTGTAAGCCATGCAGCTCTTCTTCCAACATAGCTACTTCCAGGTTATTAAATAGCAGGGAGACCAGAGTGGGGAGATTTTCCCTTAGCTGGATATGCTGTAAGGAAGTCATCTGCCGGGATTTCCCAAGGACCCCTGGAAATCTCTTCAGGTGCTTATAAGAAAGCTTTTGGGAGTGGTAGGAATGAGAGATATAACTGTGGAGACCCAGCTGCATCAAACACATTCATTTCCCAATATAGGATCCTCGTGATATATTTAAATGCAAACAATAATGAGGGGGGAAAAAACAAAAACAAAAAACAAATACATGTAGCTATCAACTTAAATCAGAAATGGCCAGATAAGGCCTAAGGAAAAAAATCCAGATACCCTTCTTACCATCTTGGTGGTAAAAAATATAGAAAGTTAAACAATGCAAAATTTGCTGGCCTTTAATGGTACCCCCAAAACTGCTTCTTGTAAAGATCTTCTTCCCATACCTAATTATAAGATGCAAATGGGTAAGCCTTTGAATGATTTTTAAATGCTTTTCTCTCAAACATTTTAGACTGTGCCAATAGCAATATTTGCTTGTGGAAATTATTTGTGTTTCAAACTTCCCTCCCATGTAGGATTTGGCCTTTAGTACATGCAGATAAGTTTTTGAAAAATAAACTTATATTGAGTAATTGAAGTCATACTTTACATTAAGGGAAGGAAAAGAATATTATATTGAAGAAGGATTCTTTAATTATAGCCCCTAATGCACAAGAAATACTCATACACTGGCAACCAATTAGCAGTCAATTACTTTATGCTGCATTTCAAACAGGACTCATGAATATAACAATCATGCAGCTTATCAACCAGCATATAGCTGTGACAGAGAGATCAAAGATCAGCACTGCAATAATTGGCGACATTTGATGGGTATAGTTCCTAAGCATGACATCTGCTTAGAAACCGGGGACAGAATCCTAACGTCACAATTGACTAAAACAATGAGGGACTATAAGTCATAAGCTTTAGTTTCAAACATCAAAGAAGAAGAAGAGATGGAATGCCAATTAGAGTTCAATGGAAATGTTCTTTGTTTCTTCAAAGTTGGTGTGCTATAATTTCTTGAAAGCAGTCCATCATTCATATGTCCATTTAAGAACATAATTCAGAATCCATTTGGCTGGAAGTAAATCCCAATATATGGATAAAATTGAACCATACATTTTTAATTAAGGTTCTGGTCCATTGCACACTTAAGCTAATAAGGCTGAACTGAAATCACTGAGATAAACCGAACACTGAATTTTTGAACTGTGATAATTGGGTTATAAAATGAGTTGTATAGATGTTAAGAAACTAAAGCAGTCCCTTGCTCTGTCCCCCAGGAGCTAGCTTGCTGATTTCAGGTACAGTGGAAAATGTTGCTAGATCCCAAGTGTTAAAGAAAGCTTACTTTGCCAGTCTAGTTGACTTTTGTACGTAAAATAGAGGTTAAGAACCACCTCATTATTTGCCTCAGGTAGCAAAATGCTCTGAGCCTAGTTCCTGATGACTGGAAAAAAATCTTAGTGGAAAAAGGGTAAGGCCATTGCTAAGAGCACTTAAAAGTAATTAATGAGCAGGTCCCCTTGTAGCAATGTGGCATCAGATCAAAAATCTCAGCTGGATGGCCATCACTAATAAAGCAAACCTCTTTGTTTACTATTGAATAAGAGAAACAAGAGTTACAACTGCTTTTCTGTACATTTTAGAAGATCATGACAGGGATGATAAGTCATTTCTGGAATTCTTAGCCCATCAGTGAATTGCCATTCCTTCAGTTAGTTCTTCAAGAAAAGCTATTCTTCTAGATACAGCAATTATAATGTGGCATGAAACTGATAAAAGTATGTGTGAATTCTTGCTTGAATACTGGAGAATTGGGTGGTGGTGGAGGTTGGACAGTTTTGCAAGAAACAGAAGCGCATGTGCAGATTTCTGACGAGGTACAATGTTTTGTTATGGTTGTGAACCATAATCTTTAACACTGAGGAAGATATGTGACCAAGGTGATTCTACAGGTGATATTCCATAGGAATTTCTTAAGTATTTCAAATATTGCAGTAAAAGGATACAGCACTACAGTTTCATCTTATACAGATATAGGTCAACACTATGATGGGTTTTTATGATGGGTATTATAGTAGAAGGGATTATATATTTAGGTGCTGGTGTGGACTACTAGACTGAACAGGACTACAGAGATACTGGAACTGTAATTAGTTCTTTATCCAGTGGGTGGCAGCCATAATGCCTATACAAACTCAGCTCTTTCATTAAACCAAAAGCATATATTCTTTGGTTAAAAATTACTGATCTATATGCGGTACATTGTAAGATGTTATATTTTTATAAGTCACATCAGTCACCAGAAGGCTTGAACAAGCAGTAAGATTTTGAAAAAAAAAATAGCTTAGAGATAGCCATAGTTTTCAAGAGAAAATAGGAGGTCAGCCATTATTCAGTTTGCCAGAACTGCACGAGGATGATAATGCTAGGGTAAGGCTGATGATCTAGTGACCTAATTCCAGAAAAACCTCATGAGTCCCCAGCAGTAATGAGGGCTGTTGCTTTCTGAAGCTTTTTCAAATGAAATAGATGAAATACTTTGAAAGAGGAGAAGTCACAATGATGCTGCAAATCCATGCACACATAACTAGAACTAGGCATATAGTGCACTAAACTGTCTCCTGTAGACTGATTTCTAAGGCATAGGTAGGGATAGACACATCTGACAGTTTTACTTCCTTTCACATTTTATTTTTTTTTTAAAAAATCTCAGGTTCTTTCCAATTCCATATATAAAGAAATATGTTCAATGTTATTTTTTATTTTTTTGCAAAAATGGATTAAAATAGAATTCCCCTTCATTTGCATTGACCAAATTCCACATGTACAGATATTCTTAGCATGGACAAGGCTATACTACAGTCAGCTCTTCACATTTGAATGACACATAGAGGGGGCAAACTGCTCACTGTCTCTTTTGTCCCTATCACATGTCTTGATTTGGGGCTTAGCACCAATCAAAAATAACACTCTGGTCTCGCTCCATGGAGACCATCAAAAGCTTACCTTCCCCTGCAGTGACGTTTGTTATGTGAGTCCAGGTAAGTATTCTTAGCATGGACAAGGCTATACTATAGTCAGCCCTCCACATTCGCAGGTTTGACTTTCACACATTTGATTGTTTGCAAGTTTTTTCAACTCCTGCCCCCTCTTTCTGGTGCAGCTTTTCTGGGAGAAACTTATCTCTCAGGGGCTCTGATCAGACCATGCAGCCCTTTAAAAACCTGTCTCTGGTCCCCCAGAGCACCACAAACCTTCTCCCAATGCCAGCCCACACCCGAGGAAGGACAGAGTCAAGAAAGAGGAAGTATAGGGCCACCATGCTGACTCACCTTCTTACCCTCTCCTTTTCTGAACCTGATTTGGACCTTGTGTGCCCTTTCTCCTTATGCCTCAGCCCCCTTACCACAGACATACACATACATTTTGATATTTGCGATTCTTCCACTTTTGCAAGGGTCCTGTTCCCCTAACTCTAGTGAATGTGGAGGGCCAACTGTATAGTTATTGAAGTGTCTCCTGCTCCAGGAAGTGGCTGCCCTATTTCAGCATGTACTTAGTTAAGTGCATAGAAAATCAAACCCAGCCTTTTAAAAACTGAACATTCAGAGCCCCAGATCTAGATACACAACATCTGTTTTCAGTTTCTCCTTCATCTGAGTTTCCATAAAATATCTCCATTTGTGTGTGTTTTTTGTGTTCTTTGGTAAATTCCTGTAACAATCAACTTACATTCATTTCAGAAATGATTCATGATTCTTAGATTTTTACTGCCAATGGGAGCTTCTTTCTCACTGCTAAAAGCAGCTGATTGGCTTGGTATGGGTAATAAATTTTCATTTGGACTTTGGTAGGGGAGAAAAGTGGTGTTTTGGAGCAGAAAGAGAGAGATCCATACACATGAAATTTCTCCTGCAGTTGTTATTAACATTCTTTAAAAATATATTACAAGTGATGTCACATTTAGTTCAGCTCTAACTCTTATGATTTATGAGCTCCATTTCATATGTCATATCAGAAGCAGGGAAAGCAGAAGTCCAACTCATTTGGGTTTTGATTTCCCCAACATTTCCATGAAAAATCTGAACCAGCTATTAGACAATAGGTGATTAGGTATGAACCACAGCTGGATGAAAGACACAGACTAGGTATGCTGATGTGGTATTGCAACAGATATATGCACACACATATCAACATCATGCATGCACACAGAAGATACTAACCTGCACAGTTTTCATTAGCCTACTTTAAATCTAATAACATCTTTTTTTACACTGGTTATAGAGAAGTTGTAACCAACTTTGTAACCAAGATAGAACTGTAAGATACTTATCACTTAGAAAGGCAATAAGAAAAAGGTGAATTGGGAGAGGAGAAACAGAGTTGAGAGAGGGACTTTCTTTCTGTGCAGGAAATCAATCAGATTAGAAAAGGAGGAATACAAAAAGCCATCTCTGTACCATCAACCTTCTCTCTTCTGCAAAGGTTAGTTGAATACAAGACTAATATGTACACATGTTTTACTAAAAGTTATCAAAAATGGACAGGAATATCTGCACCCTGACAATGCCCTTGAAATGTGGAGCATAAATACAATATTGTCTTCTATTTCCCTTTTCCCTAAGTGGCAAGAAGTTCCAAAGCAGATGTAGAAAGTCAGCGGTGCAGTTTGGAAAGAATGTTGGAGCTTTGTCAAGTGTTTTTATAATATCTGTTAATTTATAAAGAGGTTAAGCAGGTGGTAAGCAAGAGGATAGGTAGGCAAGCAATGTTAATCCTGAAATAGTGTTGTAATCCTGTGCCACAGTGAGCACAGTGGATGTTGTTTCTCAGTAAACCTAAGCAGCATTATGCTGTTGGTCACTGCAAGCCCCAGCAGAAACCTATAGTTTCAAGCCAGTCAGATGCAAAGTGATAAAAATAATAATAATCCCAGTTTCCTTGGCTAACTTTAAACCATTTCCTTTAGATCAAAGGGTTCAGTTTCAGGTCTTACCTGGATCACCGATTTACCTATCATAATTAAGTGGACATAGGTCCTACTTATTCTCTGGGAAACACAAGCACTACATTTTTTTTTCAAAACCTGCAGCTTTTTTACACTAATCTTTTGTATTTGTTTTAAGTGGAATTTGCCACATACCTTCCAGCATTTCACAGAAGAAAACCGGGACATGTGTGGTTGAGCAGTGGCACAGTGTGATCAGAAGATGGCTAGGAACTGTTATTAATTGGGGGGGGGAGTTCAGAAAAGCCTTAAAAAGATCATTTCCCCAAGCAATAAATATAATACTTCATACATATGCATGAAGGCACAGAACATGATCAAAAATAAATATAGTATTATACTCAAAATCAAAATGACTTTATCAGGCCTACTTAAAATCATAGCTTTCTTTCAGATCCACTATATGAATTCTTTGTTCATAGATATTCCTCACCCTGGCCAATGTATGTTGTAGATCAAGTTAAATCTCAGATACCCAATAACAAAGCATCCATGTGGTTAGTTATCTTGAGCCAATTGTAGCTTCTCAGCCTGACAGGGTTGTTCTTAGAATAATAATGGGATATGGGGAGGGGATTACATTCAGTATTCTTACCTGAATAAAAATGGCCAAAAGGCATGTATTTAGTTATTAAGAAACTCTCATGAAAAGAATCCTTGTCTGACAAAAATCTTTGCTGTTCGTGACTTATTCTGTGCAAAATTTGCATGTGGTTATTTTGTGCACAAAACACCAGAAGTTCTTGTTGTTATAAATGTTGTTAAAAATGTGTATTTATAACATTCAGGAAAGAGCATAATATTTTTCCTGTGCAAAACAACCATGACTTAATTTAATGCAAACTGCTTTTGCAAATTGAATTCAGGGTATACAAAAACTGAAGCCAGGATTTGGGCAGGGGACAGTTAAAAAAAAAAAAGGCAAAGAACCTGTGGCATTTTTAAAGCAGCTGAAAGAAATGGGACAGAAGAGAATTAGTGAGACCATCGCTGCCAAACTGGCATGGTTGGAGGTCAAACACAGTGTCCAGGAATACTGGAATGCTGTCCCAATGGTTTCCTTTAAGTTCCTTTGTATTTATTTGAAACCACGTCCTCCAACTGTGGGCCATAATCTAAGAGAAACCATTTTTGGAGAGAAAGAGTGAGTTCTGTATGAAACTTGATTTGGAACTTCTCCATATTCTGGTATGCTAAAACTACTTGTAAAATATAGAATGGATTTATTTTTTAAAAAATAGATGTTCCAAAGGTTCTTTTGATCTGAAAATTAAAATGAGGGGGAAAACATATGTGTTGCATCTAGTCTGGATCTGACACATAAAAAAAACAAAAAAACAAAATTATGATTAATAAGCCCTTACACTATAAAAGAAAGATATAAAATGGATCTAAGATTAGAAGGATTCAGAAGGAGAAGAGAAAAAAAATGAATTTGAAATCAATATATTTGAAAAAACATCTCATCTTACATCACAAATTTACAAAATTATTTTGGGCTAGGAATTGGAAATGGAAGTTGTGATGGTTTAAATGGGCCCAAATATTGGAAAAGAAATACAATTGGAGGACTTGGAGAGGAGTTGGAACCAAACTCAAAAAATCACTTTATGCCAAAATTTAAAGGAAAATAACCTTAAATTGTTTTACAGATGGCATTTAACTCCTTTGAGATTAAATAAGATGTACAACATGGACAAGAGCCATTGCTGGAAATGTGAACAGGAAGAAGGAACTTTTTTTCACATGTGGTGGTCTTGCCTGCAGGCAAACAAAACAAAACCAAACCTGGAAGAACATTCACAAAATCATACTTGAAATCTCAAAAGTTAACCTACCATTATCACCTGAATTTTTCTTATTAAACATGCTCCCAGTCACAGAACAGTTAATAAGGAAAAAGCTTTGGAGGACAATACTATGTATGACTACCATTGCTAGAATCATTTAGGCACTGGAAGAACAACCAAGTACCAGAAACAGAAGAATAGTTAGTAAAGCTACTTGAAACAAAAGACTGTGATATTCTTACCAGAGAATTAAATGGGACATTAAGAGATGAAAGTGAGAAAGCATTGAGTCCTATTATGATATATATTAGAGGAAAGTTCAGAAGCAAAATTGTTCTAAAATGAGGATAAATGTTTAAAAACTTATTAATTTAAAAGATACGGGTGCAGTTCATATTTATGGCTTACTACACTATGCAGAAGTATAGGAGAGTGACAGAAATTCTAGCTTAGTAATGGCAGATAAACAAATGTTAGATTAGAATTAGTAAGAATTAAGACTCATAATATATTTTTAAGAAAATAGCAGGAGTCATTTTCAAACTTGCTGAAACAAGCCCAACAAGGGAAAGTTGGAAGTGAATTTGGATCATTAATTTATTTATAAATGGGAGGATTTTCAAATAAGTGAACTGTGAAACAATTGACTTCATAATATTACATGGAAATTGCAGATAAAAAAAGATACATGTCTTGTAAATATTTTCCAATAATATTGGTCCCATTTATAAGGAACAGTTAATTATTGTGTTTTCAAATCTCCTGCGCATTTAACTTATCTATACACATTGTTATTATTGAACACCAACTTAAATAATTATGACATGAAATTAAAGTACTATCTGCTTACACAAACATATCAACAACTGATAATTACTTTGACGTGTTATTGATGGCTTTTATTTCTTTTTTCCTTCGTACAAAAAATAAAAATAAAATAAAATAAAAAATAAGCCCTTACATTGTCTCCAGCTATTCAGTCAAGTCCTTCTTTCTTTATTCTTCCTTCTTCCATGAGGGCAATGGCAAGGCATTTAAATTTATTGCTTCAGGTCTGGAGGATTAATCTTCACCTGGTAATACAAAGGTTGCCTTTTTCACTAGTCTTCACAAAGGGTCTTAATGCACAATTATTCTGTATGACTTTTAATTAAGTCACTTTGAATCTCCTCCTGCTCCCATCTTCTCTGTTTATACTATACATTAGTGACTTTGTGTTTTAATCGAGTAACTTGTCTTGAGCTGTGAATAGCTAGTTATGAAGTAACGTACATGCAATTATTTCTGGTAAAAATTAAGATGTCATTGAAGTGGAAAATAGATATTTTATCTACTGGGCAATGTCTAAAGAAAATTAAAAAATATTTTTATTGACAGTGAAACTTACCTGATTTATTTAAAATAAACTTTATTCAATGTCTGCAAAGGATTTAGGCATTTCATATTTTATGTATTTTAAGCCAAAATCTGTTATTTCTTCTCATGCTGGTCAATGACTGCAATAATTGATTGAAGGATTAAAAATCATAGACATGAATTTAATGATGGAAGGAGAAGTAACCTAAGGATAAAAGACACTTATTATAAATTGGTCTAGAGATGTTATCTAACGCCAGTAGGGCTAAACTATACAGACAAGAATCATTCAAGGTTATGTTGGAGGGGATGCCAGGAGATTAGTACATATACTCATATGTGGTGGAATTCTGAAGGTGTACAGAAATTTTGGCAGATGGTATTTAAAGTGGTAAAAGAGATAACAGGAATTGATTAACAAATATGTCAGGGTATAGCATTATTGTCTATATTTGATAAAGTTTATTGTGCCCAGGCAATGAAGGATTTAATTACAAATTTATTAACTGCAGCAAGGATAATTATATCAAGAAAATGGAAAGTTCAAGAAGATTTTCAAATAAAGGACTGGTGTAAAGAAGTGTGGAAAATTGTGATTAATGATAAATTAATATGTTGAATTAAAGTTAGAAAAAGAATAATGAAAGGAAATGATTTTGAAGCAATATGGAAGATATTTGTGGAAAAGGTTTTAATAAAAAGGGAAGTATCATACCTTCACTAGAAGAATTACAGTTTTGGAAGGTGGAGTAAGCTGAAATAGAATTGGCTCTGTGGATGGGTTCACATTTAGAGTTAGGGTTCACATTTAAGGTTAGGGTTCGTATTAATATGTTTAGTAATAAGATCATATTCAGTAATAGCAATAGGTTAAATATACTTGAAAAGGATAGAGTTAAGAATGAAATTATTGTAATAATAATGAGTATAATGAGAATGAGATTTAGATACATGTGACAAAAATATATAAGCAATATGATATACAATCTGTTGAATAAGTATATGATGATAAAAGATTTGGAGAGAAATAGTAATATAAGCTTTTTTTGGTGTATTTTTTCTCTTTTTCATTTTTATGTTAATCATGTGTTTTTTGTTTTGTTCTTTTTTCTTTATAACCAACAAAAAATAAAAATTAAAAAAAAAAGGAAGGAAGGAGAAGAAGCTTAACAAGACTCTGAAGGAAAGAATAAGTCTCTGTTCTTGTTTTATTAGATATTCTAATGCGTGTGTTACCACAGTTACTGGCCAGACTTGGAGGATACCAGATATCATTTTGATATCAATAATTTGGCCTTCCTCACCTATTCCTTCCCACGTGCTTGTGAGGCCCCTGGACAAGCACGCAAACAGGCTCGGTCGCTAATCGCTGTAATATTCCAAACAAATACAGGCAGGCCAGAAACAGCTAAACTGCTGCCTCAGGAGACCTCACGGAAAGTGCCTCATTATGTATGCATGCTACTTACAAAGGACTCCCTGCCCGAGCAGGCAGCTTGACAAACCGAATACTCACTCGTCAAGCACTCTGTATTTGCATACTGGCTACTCTATTGACAATTCGGTCTTAATCATGTAAAATACTGACCTTTCAGAGGCTTTGTCTCCAGCCCAAAACTCAATGTTGTCCCTGAGAACAGACTAGCCTGTGGCCGCATTTTCCCCTATAAGAACCCCTTTGAGAGCTTTGAGAGCTTTCTCGATCGCTCCCACTTCCATCCTGCCTTGCTGCCACTTTGCTTGGTGAGCCTTCCCCTCAGTCCCATGTACTGAGAACCTTCATATCCACGAACTCTATCTTCAGACTACCTGGGCTTCAGGACAGGTGCAGTATTTCCCATACCAAACCTCCTCTTAAAATCCCTCCATCCCACTCCAACCTTTATTTCTATAGTTATCTGTGTGAGTGTGCTGCATACACATGTTTGATTGTATTTTAATAAAACAACAATTATTATTTCACATCAGTCTGCTCCTTGACTCGGCCTGACCCCGTAGACCCTGGGTAAAAGATCTCGCTCCATTGCCCTGCCTCTTGCAGTGCTAACTTGTGCTCTTTGACTAATTTCCCCAACTTGTATAATTTGGAGTGCATTTAGGTGTCCCTCCCGGGACCCCCAGAAATCAGGGTAATGTGTTTTGGAATAAAGGAAATGTAGGGTGAAATAAGTGGAATTTCCTTTCTGTTTGTCAGCTGACTGAAAAGGAAGAAAGACCTGTGCAATGTTGTTGAAACCGAGTTCCAGTCATGTAATACCAGTGTCATCCTTGTTCCAGGAAGGAGTAAAAGCTGAAATCCACAGAGATATAAGTAAATTGGAGAAGTACAATTAGAAGCATCAGGATTATTTGTCTTCATTTTCATTGCTTTTGGACGCATGGGAAAACAGATGGGTTTCACATTTTCTGTACATTATGTTGACTCCTGCAGAAATAAAACTCATTTGTGTATATAGCTGCTTACAACAGACAACAATCTAATACCAAATATATTTTATGCATTTTTCATATTTCTCTAGCTGTGTTGCTGGTTGAATCCTGGGGTAAAGGAGGTCTGAGTGTTTGTACTTGGCAATGCAAAGTTAGCTACAACCAAAACCAACTTCTTTGCTCACATCTGATTTGAACAGTTGTGAAATGTTATCTCTCTCTCACACACACTCTCTTCTTCCCCTTCTTTCCAATAACCTTCCCCCCTCTTCTCTTGGAATGGGAAAAATTGCTAAGAAGGAGGGTCACAGAAGCATGTCTCTATTTTCTAAGCATCTAATTCACACTTGAGGAAATGGGCAATCCAAAACAGAGAGTACCTGTACCTTGGGAAAATTAAACTCAGAAATAAAAAACAAACAAACCAACAACCCCCCCCCCCATGGCTTTGTGGACCTCCACCTTCTGTACAAAGAGCATCATGGACAATCATCCTTGAAAAAGCAACTCCTTTATTATGTCAACCTGAAGGTCCCAACATGTATGCAAGCTTTTGAGATCTCCAAGACTATCAACTCTTTTTTGGATCAAATGTTACAAAAAACAAAGTGGGACTGGCTAGAGGGGAGGGAGTGGAAATTAACTTCATATCAAAGTAACAGGGTCTGCATTAGATTTTTATATGGAATGAATAAAGAGGTCTGCAAACATTTGAATAAGAGTATATCAGTTTAGGTAATCATTTTAGATTTCAACTAGAGTAACTGCTAAGCGTGATGAGTACCAAACATACCCAGCAGTTACTCTGAAACCTAAAATGGAACTGGGGACAAAGAAAAGGCAGACATGTGTGGTCCTGTCCTTCATTTTTGATACATATGATTTGCTTAGAGACAAAAGTTGCTGGGAACAAGGAAGATAGAAAAGTTTGATTCTCTTATTTTTCAAAAATTATTTATTTAGGGCTGAAAGAAATTGGCTTGTTGATGTTATATATGGCCAAATTATCTTAAGAGATATTTAAACTCCACTAAGCACAATGTGCAATTAATTGTTTTTCTTGTGCTTCTTTTTACTATGCGGTATTTTTTTTTTCAGTAGAAGTTGTAATAGAAAAAGATCCTTAAAATAAAAATCCTAATAAAATTAGTCCTTCCTGACACCTTTTTCTAATACAAGAGTAGAACTTCTTCACTCTCCAGGACTTCAAAGCAATGTAAGCACACAGCTGTCCCCTGCATCCAGGTAAATCAGAAACTTTGTTCATATAGGAAAATATGCATATTGGACCACTTTCAAAGCTCTCTGACAGACTGCAGTCATGTATTATTTACATATTAAAGTAGGACATATCTTTTTTTTAAAAAAAAAGGCATGACCATATGCTGGAAGAATATAGCACTAGGGCCATTGCTTATTATCATTAAACTCATTTTAAATCATGTTTTTATTCTATAAGTAGTGCCTCCAAGAGCCGGTGATACACTGCTAATTCTGTACATAAATTTGGTGCTTCAGTATGCAAGGTGTTATAATTTCTCATCAGCTATCAGTTTCTCTAGAGGTGCTTTTCAGAATGATATAACAATAAATCATGGTTGGTATGATGAAGGAACATTATCACTGTCTAATATCCACTCACTCAACCTTAAAGAACTATGCCTGCTTCTGTCCCTATTAGAATTGTGTGAATACTGTGTAACAAAATGAGATTTTTTCCCCCAGCGTAAATCATGGCTAGCGTTTGTTGGAAGGTTCATCATTCTTTGGGAGACTTGATCTATTAAAGACACTTAGAATATTATATTACTTGTTTCTTATGAATGAAAGTAACAACGATATTTGACCCTATTTTCAGCTTTGCTCTGGTGTTACTTCAAACATGGAATTTTCCTGAAATTTTCTGGGCCTACCTTAAAAATGAGGGTTTAGCTTTTTTTTTTTTTTTTGTAATCAATACAAGTGTTACAACAAAAGATCTTTGAAACACAAATTTATCAATTATTGGTAATTACTTTATCATAAATTTATTTACATTTCAAATTGGTTACATCCATCCTGACATGTTAGAAAAATCCTAAATTGAAAATGTGTTCTGTGGAAGTAGATAAAAATTAATGTTATGCAAAGGGAAATCCATAAAAAGATGGGCAGTCTATTCAAATGAACAATCATTTCAATAACACGCTTTTAATATAACTTGTCATAGTGTTAGGCTCATATATGCTACAGTGTGAAGATGAATTATCATTTGTATTTATAAGGTAACATTATTATCCAACTGTGATTGATTTGCCTTGCAAGTAATTAACTGATGAGAAACTATGCTCTGTTTTGTTCATATAGCCCAAGAAATGATAGCTTCAGTCTGTTAGCATGAACTAAACACATGAAGAGAGAAGCAGGAATCCTGCTTCCTCCATTTTTTTTCTCACTTAAATTTATGAAAGCGGGATCCAAGAAATCATTCTCTTGGAAGCTCTCCATACACCCTGATTTTTCATCCTTCTGGCTCCTGTGGAGTGTCTTCATATACTCACATATTATTTCAAACTCCTTTTTCTCCTGAGAAACACAGCCAAAGATGGGGTGCACTTAGGATACCCTGCTCCTTCCATGGCCCTTTTCACATGCCTTTTTTTTGTGTGCAAGCGCCCCTTGAGCATCACGTGAATGGGAGCATCGTTCCGTATGATGCACTCCCACTCGCTCATGAGGCTAAAGCGGGGCGCGTGCGCATTTTTTATTTTCGGCTGTAAGCCGAAAATACTGCGCACTCGTGCAATGCTCGCGGCACCCTCATGCATTTACCTGCGTGCAGTGCTTCGGCAAGCTGGGCTGGTTGCACTTCCTTCCCCCAGTGCAGCCTACAGCTCCCAGACTGCGCTGCGGAAGGAAGGAAGGGGCGCTAGCGCGACGGTCGCGCTACGAGGAAGCCGATGTAGGAGGCAGAGGCGCTGTTGTGAGCGGCAAGTGCAAGTGGCTGTTCGCGCGAGCGCCGCTCCCCACTGCCGCAACGAGGTAAGGTGTGAAAAGGGCCCATGTTTACTTAACTCTTAAAAAGAATGCCTGAAAGGGATTAGGTCTACCAGGATAACATTAGCCCTTTGTCCTCTGCATCAAACCAACTGTATCATCTCAAAAAGATATCCTTGTCAGATTTTGCAATGTCACCAGAAATGTTCTTGTTGGGAATTATTGACACAGAATTGGATAGTAAATAGGGACTGCTTCTTTGATATACGATAACAGCTGCAAGAATGTTGTTTGCCCAAACTCAGAAACAGACTGAAGCACTGATGACAGAAGAGTAGATTTGTAAGGCTGCTACCTTTGTCTGAGTTGCCAAATTAACATGGATTTTAAACCAATGGCAGACTTTCTAAAAGACTGGAAATTATTTACCTTTTCTTTTTATTTTATTTTTTTGCTTTTGAGCAAAAAGAAATCTAACAATATAATAATCTGTTGTTATGGTACTAGTAATCACAATCACTAGTAATTGCTAGTAATACTGGTAATTTGTGTACGTTGAATTTAGTTTTATATGTAATGATAAAATAATGCACTTTTTATTAATTTTTTTTTCTTTTCATTACAGTTTGTGTGTGGGGTGGTAAGAATTCTTTTGTGTCCTAGTTAGTGATTAGTTATTCTATGTTTTAGCTACAGACTGGTATTTTAGCAATGTGCTTTAGTAATGTGTTATAGCTTTAGTTTAGTTCCGTTTAGCTTACTTTTAGCTTTAGCTATACACACATATTGTTTATAGAGAGTTTTTTTCCCTTTCCCTCTTTTCCTTCCTTCCTTTCTTCTTCTGAATGTAGATTAACTTCTTGTAAATTAGTTTGTCTGTATTAAAATAAATAAAATGATTCTTTAAAAAAATATGCTTGTGAAAAACAGAATAAAGATAATACAGGTGTAAACCAAAAGTTGCTGCAATGAGAAAAATGAGAAAGGCTTCTCAATCCTCTGCATGTTTATTAGGCCCACACTTTTAAGTGGAATTGGCTGCTGGATCTGTGTGTATGTGATAACATCTTTATTCTGGAAAAAAAAATCCAGCCAGTTGGTTTTCTGGAGCATCTGGGAATGGAAAGGAAGATTTCTTTTTGGTCTCTGAGGATCCTTCCCTTCAATGTCAGTTTGGATGAGCTATGTTTACTAGAAGGGTGAACTAGAAATAAGGCTTATGTGAGTCATCATTCTTCTGTCTAAATTTCCTGTTTTGAAGATTTTTAATTAACAAAAGGGTAATGAGCCAGTTCCAAGATAAATTCTAATTCACTCCCTATTTTTCTTTAGGGCAAAATTACTAAATGCGTACTTTTGGATTTTAGAAAATAGATATTGAAACAGTCTGTTGAATGAATAGTGGAAGTCCTTTTAGAAAGTATCTTTAGCATGATGACAATGATTTAGATTTGTTTTGGGTCCAATATCTTTTGGCAAGAAAACCTGATTAAGAAAGGTATGCTGCAAGTGTTGGAAGCCCTGACAAGGAGTATACTGTATGAATGAACACCTTCATAGATCAGGACTTATGTTGTGCAAAATTCACATGTAGTGGTGAATGCACAAAAGTACAAATATACAAAAAAACTCCACCAAACCCATAAGAGAATTTTGTGAAGAATAGGTCTCCAGCTACAACATTTTGTGCTCAGGAACAGTATTTTATGCAGAGAAAATAATATTTCTTTGCAGAATTATTACCTTCTGTGAAGAAAATTAGGCTTTCCGTGTAAAGAAAAAAGAGTATATAAATTTTCACAGAAGGAGTCCTCAACTGTAAATACTCATCAAGCACTGTGCAGCCTTTCAAGACTTTCTTGCAGCTGGAAGAAAACTATGAATATTTCTTGTTGCTTTTTTACATCCCAGAAGGGACCAGAAGCTTCACACCTGTGTAGGTCTTTCTCCAGAACTTAAGTTGCTGTCAGAAGAAGCTGTGTGTGTAAGAGCTTCACAACCACATCTGTTTATATCAGTGGTTCTCAACCTGTGGGTCCCCAGATGTTTTTGGACTTCAGCTCCCAGAAGCCCTGAGCATTGACCATAGTGGCTGGGGCTTCTGGGAGCTGAAGTCCACGAACATCTGGGGACCCACAGGTTGAGAACCACTGGTTTATATGAATGATTCAAAAGCATCCATAAGTTTCTGAGTATTTCCTTTTCCTTTAATGGCTGACTAGAACTCACCTAACTCTTAAGTAAGAAGTTTTGTTCCTTTTTCTTTTTTTAAAAAATAGTCTTCATTTTGTTTCCCATTGTTGATTTATGCTTGCTATTGGTTTAGTGAGAAAGATGTCTTTTTGTAGCTATTAAAGAGCATCAGCAGCATTACTGTCATTTTACTATGACAGGCTTTCTTCTGTCCTTTGAAATTAGGAAATAGTGTAGCAAAGGCTTTTGAGAGTAAACCTACATTTTTTTTTCTCTGTGTCTGTTGTTCCCACTGGTTACTAGCCCACCAGAAAGCCTTTGTTATCTGTATGTTGCCTTGTAGGAATTGCTCAGCTTAAATGAATTATTATTTTAGCTTCATCTCCACAGGGAAAAAATCCTACTTCTAACGATCAATTTAATATCCCAAAGACTTGTCAGCAGTAGCTTAGAAGCCTGAACCTGTGAGATGCCAGTTAGGTAGACTGTATTGTCAAGCTTCTAGTTTTGCTTCCATTAATTTGATTGCTATCATTTTCATGCTGCAGTATTATCAACATTTATCTGGGAGTAAATCCCATTGTATTCAGTGAGACTTATTTTTGAGTAGGCATAGATATGTTTACATTCTCTTTCTCATTTGATGTATAAAAGCTGATAGTCCTCCCCCTCTGGAGGATCTTAATTCACTATTGGCTATTCACTATTGACAGTATCTTCTACCACCACTGAGAGTGGCAGTTGTACAAGTTAGGGAATTAGGACATGCAATATGATACACACAGCTCTGTCCTCCAATAGAGATCAGAGTACTCAAGAGGAACAGCCAGAGTTATGTGAGCATTTGCCACCTGGTACAGTTGCCTCATACTGCCTTATGGCAGGCCTGGCCCTGTTTAATGATGTTGATAACAAGGAAGATTCTTTGAGGGCTCTGGCAAATGTCATAAGCATTGTATCTGAGATGTCAACCCCTTTTACCATTCACCCACAAACATAAATGTTCTGATCCAATTCATGCACCTCTTTTGGCAATGCGTCAAGGAGATGCTGATGCTGACCTTGGGATATGTCTTCCCCTACCAAATACAAATGATGTCATGTGTGACCTAAGTGTCAATGCAATTTATTTGCTTTCCATATTTCTACCAGGGTTTTTTTTTGGGGGGGGGAGGTGAATGGGATTCACATACATACAAAAATGAGATTGGCAAGCCAGTATGGTATAGTGGTATGAGTACTGGATCAGAACTCTGGGAAACCAGAGTTTGTTTCCCCACTCAACATTGGCAATCCACTGAGTGAGTGTGGGAAAGTCACACTCTCTTGGCCTCAGAGGAAAGCAACGTTGCCAGGAAATCTCCAGGATAGGTTTGTTTTATGGTTGCCATAAATCACAAATGACCTGAAAGCAAACAAAAACATGAATGAGATTGAGTTAGCACTTGACTCATTGCAGCTTACTTCTCAACTCCTTCAGCTCAAGTCAACACTGCTTTGTCAATCTATACTGTAATTTTAAAAATGTAATGGAAATTTGAAATTGACAGGTGAAAATGTTTTGGATTCACCCAAAAAATGTCCCTGGGGCAGGACAACTTCTAAACCAACTGTACCAATAAATCAAATTTTAAGTAATGTACTATATATTCCTCCTTTATAACAGAAAGGTACAAGATTGTATAGGGAGCTGTTTTTATTTATTTTAGCTTCTTTCTTTTTTTAAAAAAAAAGTAGAGCCTTGTAGTTTAACAGCCTAGTAAATTAGCACATTTGAAGTATTTACTAACACAATTAACCTTTAAAACAACACTCTTTGTTCCTCCTCAAATATCAAGGTTTGCAGTATCTATTATGATGATAAATAGTCTTTTTGCATTCATATAGTCATATAGAAATGAGCAGATTCAGCCCAACTGTTCTGCCCTCAAAAGATTTACCATAATAAACAAAATTGTTACTTATCGTACACTTGAAATTATGTTAATTAAAATAACACATTTTGGCATACTCATCACTTTTAGTCTCTTGTTTACATAGCTTTCTTTTCCCTTCAAAATGTAAGCTTCTGGGTTGTTTGGGGGGGGGTGTTGTTAATTAATAGTGCCCTTGTAATGGTGATGAGACATCCTTAGAGGGTTTTCTTCCTTCTTTTCTTCACCCCTTGTATTGTTCCTATCTAGATTGGCAAGTTCTCTGTTTAACCATCTGCCTGTCTTTGCTGCCAAAGACAGCGACTGTGAAGAGCGAATTTAGAGATGAAAGACCACTACTACTACTAAGAATGTTAAATACAAAATTTACATTGCCTAGA
Organism: Iguana delicatissima; assembly: GCA_948472985.1. Taxonomy (NCBI): domain Eukaryota; kingdom Metazoa; phylum Chordata; class Lepidosauria; order Squamata; family Iguanidae; genus Iguana; species Iguana delicatissima. The sequence goes on along the minus strand of CAOKZL010001677.1, from coordinate 64,740 downwards.
CTCTGCATTATTTGTTCTCATAGAGCATAAGAACAATAAGGATACAACTAAGATGGATTTAGCAAATACTATGTAAGAATACACACAGGACTCTGAGCTGAAAAATAACTTAGTATATAAGCATTCTTACCATGAAGGCAAGTTGCCATGAAAACAAGAGCCCATTAGTAAGAGGCACTGGTGAAGCCTATAAATGCAGACATTTCTTCCCCAGAGTTTTAGGAATCTGCCCCTTGTGTGGATACCATTTTGGATCCAAAATCATACAGAGGAAAGCCTGCTCATTCAAAGAGTATTCGGGAGCCATCAGAACCACGAACTCACATGAAATCCAATACTATCTCTTCTGTGAACCAGAAAATTACAAGTTCTAGATCAGTGGTTCTCAACCTGTGGGTCCCCAGATGTTCGTGGACTTCAGCTCCCAGAAGCCCTGAGCATTGACCATAGTGGCTGGGGCTTCTGGGAGCTGAAGTCCACAAACATCTGGGGACCCACAGGTTGAGAACCACTGTTCTAGATCACAGAAAAGAAAGGAGTGATTTTTAGGAAGTTAGTCACTCTGATGTTATATTGCTCCTCTGCACTGAATCCTCATTAACATATGGAGTGTTGTATCAAAGCCAACTAGTGGTGTATTTTCAAGAGCAACTCACTGTAACCTTGCTTATAAAAGAGACCTAAATATTTATTGTGCATGTTAAAGGCACAATCACTTTGCTTTACAAAAAGGACAGGTTTGGGTTGTACTGATAATTATAACTTAATCCAATTGCTGGTCTTATCTAGAGTAGATCTATCACATTATTTTCTTAATGGTAGATGAACATTTGTGTAAATCATACTGATTCAATTATTGTAATCCAGTACGGACTAAAAATAGGATTTAGGCATTGAATATCCATTCTTACACGCACACACAAACAGAATTACCTTCTACCTATTGATACTCAAACTTGTGCTTTTGTAGGTTCACTTTCACTTACTTAACTTGTAAATGAAATGTGCCTTCACCTTTTACAGTCAACATCAATCAATTTACTAAATGGCTCAATTTGGAGGATTTAAAAAAATCATACCTTAACAAACTTTTATAGAAAGGCAAGATTCAAGATTTAATACTGAACTGGAATGGAGTTCATTGTCATCATCATCATTTTCATCATGTTGCCTTTTCCCCCAATATGGGAATTAAAGCAGCTTACAAAAATTAAAACAGACACAGCTAAAAAATGAGATCATTCAAAAGTTAAAATATAATCAAACTATCAATACAATTTAAAGCAATTAAAGACAAGCCATTGAAAATAACAAGTACAATTGGCCCTCCACATTTGCTAGGGTTAGAGGCACAGGACCCCTGTAAAAATGGAAAAACTGCAAATATCAAAATGTGTGTTTGTGTCTGTGGGAAGGAAGCTGAGGCATGGTGGGGAGAGTGGGTACCCAGGTTCTAAACCAGGTCAGGGAAAGAAGAAAGAAAGGGGGGAGTCAGCATTATGGCCCTATACTTCCTCTTTCTTGCCCATCTCTTTTGTTGGGTGTGGAACGGAATCAAGAGAAGGTTTGTGGTATTGAGAAATTGGGCTGTGAGCAGTCATTAGCTGGCTAGGTAGTGGCTGTTGGAGGAAGAAGAGAACTAAAGATGTCCTGATCAGAGCCACTGAGAGGAAGGATCCCCAGGAAAGAAGCACTGAGGTGAAGGGGGAGAGGGATTGGAGAAAATCTCAAAGAATCATATCCATGAAAGTGAAACCCACAAATGTGGAAAGCCAACTGTATAAACATCACAGGACATAGAAGACCCTTTCTCCCTGGCCAGTCATCCCACAAAAGCCTGCCTGAATATTAAGCCAAGAAGAGAAAAGGTCTAATACATGTGCGTTGGCCTTTACTGCTCCAGAAACTCTATCCACATCTTTGGGCTATAAAAATTAAAAAGTATCCATTATCCCTGGACAAATCAGGGCTGGAGCTACATCTGTTGGATCTGTATTAATTATACAATCCAAGTTGGAGTACAGCCAAACAATTTTATCTGCAAAATACCATGCAAGTTGTTTACATTGGGCTGTTGAGTGATCTCAATTCTCCTTTTGTGTAGGAAAAACATTTGTGTATTAAGAAAAAAAACCCAAACCTTTGACTACTAGAAACAGTTCTGCTGGTTGGGTCCTTGAAGATGAAATGGAAGCTTTAGATTGGCTTTAGATTGTGTTCAGTTGGCCCCATTCAAAGTTTCCTGTTGGTATCACTGTAGTTATCTTCTCTCTTGTTTAATAACCGCTAGCTCCTTGGAAAACTGGGAGTTAGTTTGGCTCCACTCTGTGAAAGGTGACACATAGGAGTAATTGCCCTGGCCATTTCTCCATTCTAGTGGTTAAAATCAGCTTCAACAAAATCACCTGTTAAGGCAGCTAGAAACTCCACAAGGCCTTTCAGGAAACCATCTGGATTCATAAACCCCTGGGGAAGTCTCCCAGTTAGCATTCTATAGAGGTTATGACTCCTAGTAAGGCTAAATCCCACCAGGTGCTGCTCTGTCCATAAAAACAGACAGCTCCTTCTCTCCTAGATCCCTATCACCCAACACCCTACAGGAGATGAGGTCAAATGTTTACCCAGAAGCTTGAGGCCACATACTACTTGGGGCAGACCAACAATAATCATCATGTACATGAAGTCCTGAAACACTCCCATGGGAAATTTCAGCATGGATATTGAAATCCCCCAAAATCATAAGATCAGAGGACTTTAATGCCCTGGATCACCCTGGCTAGCTTAGAAAGGGAGACCAGCAAGGTGAGCAGTTCACAAACAAGCTCTCTGTTCTGTCCCAAGGGACCTAACCTTTAAATATGCACACAGTCCAACCATGCCAATTGTTAGATATGGCACCGGCTCAGGAGATGGAATTCTGTCAAAATACTGTAAGTTCACCTCCCTGCCAGGGGGAAAAATTGAGATTAGTCTCACTCACCACTATATCATACCATGTCTGTGATATATGCCAGTTCGGCATACTTATTCAGAATTAAGTTTTGAATGGAAGTGATTTCACCATTCACTGACCTGGCATATCATACAATCAATTCTAGACTCAGGACCTTTCTGTAGCTTACCTTTTTTCGGTGCTGGGATCACGTGAGCAGTCTACAGTGAGAGGCCCTAGTGTCCCCGCTGTTTCTGCTCCACACGAGCTGCCTGCTCCCAAGCAAGCAGCACAAGAACCCCGCCTCTTCCTTCTGCAGCACAACCTGGGAGTTTCCCAGGCTGCGCTGGGGCAAGAAGTGTGACTGCTGCAGCTCTGGAGGCCCTGCACACACAGCAAGTGTGCGCAGGGCCCTGGAGCAATGCGCGATCATGTACCATTTTCGGCTGAAAGCCAAAAATGAAAAAGTATGCGAGTGGCGCCTGCCCTACCCTGAAGCATCACGCAATTGTGAGTGCATTGTGCAGATTGCTCCTCACAATCGCGCAATGCTCCAGGTGCCCTTTCGCATGGCAAATGCCATGCGAAAAGAGCCTGAGGTGGAAACATATAGCCTTAGAGATGTGGTTGAACTTAATCTCCCAGCATTTCCAGGCAGCATATTCAATGGTGATGAATGACTGGAACTGGAGTCCAACAACATCTGAAGAGTTGCATTTTTTTCACCTCTATACTTGATTCTTTGATTATAGTGGTGTCCTGTATATTTGTACACAATGTTTTTAAACTTGATTATGGTTGTCTACTGTGACTGAAAGCAGCTTCCCAATAATTTAAACGGGGAAGTCATGGCCACCCGTCTGTGGAGGTGCTGTAATTTAAACTTGAGACTTTTGTTTACAAAATATGCATTTTACTTTTGTTATATCTCTCTGCTGTTGCAGGTGTTTGCCTCCCTTTAATTTTGAAGTATAACTGTGTTTCTGTTTTTGTTCTGAATTTTCTGTTTTTCTTCAGACACAGCGTGTTAGCAATGGCACAACAATATTTTCACAACAGTTTTCAGTATTTGGAATCACTGTGCAGAGAAAGTGCACAGAAACAAGGGTCTAGCTTATTGAATAAGCCACAACAAGTGTTTATGACAGGAAAAGTAAGATGTGGAGTGAAGCCAGAGGTGAACAGCAGCTTTGGAGAGATTCAGATTGGGAAAATGATATAAGATGGTTTGATAAGCACTTTAGCTTGAATAAAACAACACTGTCCACTAGAATGATTTCATTTCAGTGCTCCTTGACATTTTCCCCCAGATATGCATCCTGAAATTAATCTCCTGCTGCTGCTCCTCCAAAATCATGACCATCACTATGAAGCTTCAAGTCATTGGCACTGGTTAACTCTTTTCTGTGAATACAGTATTGTTAAGGAGATGGAAACTATCTCTAAATATTTATCTGATCAGCTAGTTGGCATATGTATGTCAGAGATGTAACCGTGATGGTCTTTGGAAAAAATAATACTCCATCTCTCTTTACAGGCTGTAATGATCTCAGATACCATAAATATGTCACTTGTCAACTCAGTATTGTGTTTATTATAAACATCCAACCAAGTGAAACCTCTCAGAACATCTTCTCTGCAAGTACTCATGTCCATTCTTTCAAAAGCTATCCAAGCATCTGGGTCATCTCTGCACTACATTGTTATAGTGCTATTATTCCACTTTCAACCTCCTATGCAATCCTGGGGTTTGCAGTTTAGGGAGGGGCATTTAGGATTCTCAGCTGAAGAGCTCTTGGGCTTCACTAAACTACAATCCCGAGAATTCCACAGGATGTTGAAACTGGAATAATAGCACTATAACAGTGTACTGTGGAAATGGCCCTGGGTAGCTTACAGTATTCTGTCTAGTGATACCTTATGATAATAGCCTTTCAAATTAGTTGGAAGCATGCTTGCCAAAAAAGAAGAAAAGAAAAAGAAAAAGGATCTATCCATAAGCATGAATCTCTTTCCTTTATAAAGAATTTAACCCTTCTGATACCATGGTCACAGTTTTAAGAGGGAAAATAGAAATGACAGGAGTTCCAATTATGAATCTCCCAGATTTCTTCTAAATTGGCTTTTAGGTTATGCAAATTCCTGTCTAGATTTAATAAATTCAAAAATAGGAAATACTATTCTGAAAAAAAATACCAGTGTGTGGTACCCCAGGAAAATAAATAAACAAACAACAACAACAACAACGTTGATAGTAAGTCACAAATCCAAGTAGGCTTCCAGATGTGTTATATTTTGCTGCGTATGAACTTATTCCACTAATCTCAAAGGAGCTACAAATTTTGAAAGTGCTAGTGGATGAAATTATTTTAGCCTTTCAGCAGACTTTCTGTGCTTTCTTTTACAGATGGATGTTTACTGTGATATTTATTATATATTTTTTACTGTTGTCTTTACTATCCTGCTGTTCTGTTTTTCTTTTATTGATATAACTTTTTCTAAAGACAACATGAAAAAACAGGAAGTTTGTCATGAAATTTATGTGGAAGCAGAAACCTGAACACCAGACAAAACAAATGACTTGTTATGTGCCTTGAAGATGAGTCCTGCTTATGGAAACAATATCCTAGGGTTTTCTTTGCACGGAGTATTTCACTTTGCCTTCCTCTAAGGCTGAAAGAGTTGTCTAAGATCACTGAGTAGACTGTGTATCAGCCGCCATGCAGGCTTTTAAGATTTTTTTTGTTATGTGACTTCTGACTTAAGGTGACTTTAAGGTGAACCTATCAGTCGGTTTTCTTGGCAAGATTTGTTCAATAGTGTTATCATTGCCTTCCTCTCTGGTTTGAGATAGTGTTACTTGCCCAAGCTCAACCATTTGATTTCTGCGGCCAAAGAGTGATTCAAACCAGTGTTCTTGTCCAACACTCAAACCACTACAGCATGCTGGTTGGAAAAAAGGAGGACACTGACTTTTTCAGGCATATTGTTTCAGGCATTCTGTGGCATGAAATATTTTAGTGTAGGTTGGTTTATTTTTCTGTTTTTTATTTGATGTTCTAATGTAATTGGTGAAGTTTCTGTGATTTCAAAAGATAATTAGCTACTGATGTTATATTTAATTTCATTATAGATACACTGTTATATTTACCATTCACTGACTGAGAAGTGAACTACAAGGCTCCTGAATGCTAGAGAACCAAGAAGCTATCACCACCTACACTGAAAACACATAGTTCCTCTATGCATTGTGATAAGGCTTTGTCAGTTAGTTCCATCTTTTAACTCTGATAAATGAGGTAGAACCATGGGAGGAGTGTGAGTGGCACTGGAAGGAACACATTTATGTCACTTGAGCCCTTTCCACACGGGGGGGTATGAAACACGGGGAAACGGGGCAGCGCACGTGGAAACAGAGCTTACCTTTATCCGGGTTGCTCTGTCGCCAGGGGAGCAGCGCGCGTTCACCGCTCTACATGGCGGCTGCACCCAGCGGCGTCCGGCGGCACCCACAATGGCGGCTGGTGGCTTCCAGCGGCTCTCCCCAATCAGAGAAGTGCGCCAGCTGGAAGCCCGCCCCGGGCAGCTTTGCAGGGACGTGTTTGCACGCCCCTGCAATTCCCCATGGGGCGCTGCGACGGGCTAGCGCACGCATGTTTCATAAAGACCACATGAAATGTGGTCTTTGTAAAGCACGTGGCGCCACTCCTGCGGGTGGTTTGCGAGGGTGGTTTGAGGTGTAGAACCTCCACTTTTCTAACCGCCCTAGTGCACTCCACGGTGGTGACAACCTCCAGGTGAGGTCGTCCTACCCCATGTTACCCCGTGTTTTTCCCCCTTTGTGGAAAGGGCCTTGAACAGAAACGTGTAAGAAATCTACATCAAAACAGTACTTGGTATAAATAATTCCCTTGTCATTCACTCTGACGGTCGTTGTTACTATCAAGTTGTTTCCAACATATGGTGACCCTAAGGTAAACCTATCATGGGGTGTTCTGGGGCTGAGACTATATGATCCAGCCAAGGTAATCCTTTGGATTTCCATGGCTGAGCCGGGAATCAAGCCCTGGTCTCACACCATGCTGGCTCAAACTATAGGGAACAGCATAAATTGAAAATAATCCCCCACAAATTCTAATTATAATTTATTTAGCCTAAATACTGTTGCTAGAATTAACTGGGCTAGACCCATTAAATCAGTAGGGACTGGGCAAATCAAAGTTTATGTAAATTTCAATTATTCAATAAGTCTACTATAGGTAGGACTAATCATTGGATTTAGATCTTTTGTCCACTCATGCATACACACATACACTAACACTTAAGTTGGGGATGGTTTCAATGCAACAGATATTCTACAATTGTAAATGCTTCATGATGAACTAAATAGTCAGAAGAGTCATAGCTCAGAAGATCATCATGTTTATATAATAGTCCATGCACAAAAATTAAATAATGAAAACACACAAAAAGATAGGTGGAGGGAGGAAAAAAATCACAGCAATAAAAAACCCAAAATAGACAGAGGCTTCAATAGAAACAGCCAGATACCCACAGACTTCTTGTGTATATGCTACATGGTCAAATACTAAAAGGGTTGTAAGGTCCTCAATCCAATGAATAATAGGAAATGGGCATTTATCTTTCCAGTGTTGCAGTATCAGTCTTTTAGCTACCCTAAGGGCATGGAGAATCCATTTCCATTACTCTTCAAATGCTTACCTTGTGCTAGTTTCTGTTACAGAAGGAGAAGCGTTTTCCTTCTATTTACTTTTATTTTTGAACGTGTACTTTTTGTCCTTTAGGCTTTTAAATGTTTAATCTTATGTTGGATTTCTGGCAAAGCACAGCTGCAGCTTAAACAAATGCAACTACATTAAATATCAAGTTAAGCAGCTCTCAGCAAATCAAATGGAAGGGACACAGATGTATATACACTACTAATGTTTTAAAAGCCCCCTGTTACTGCAGCTTCTAGGCTGCCTTGGCGATAGCATAAAGATATCCTTTTGATATCAATAATTCAGCTTTCTTCCACCACCCCTCTCCATGTGTTTGTGAGGCCCCCAGACAAGCACGAAACTAGGTTCGGAGTCTGATTGCTGCAATATTCCTAATCAATACAGGTAAGCCAGAAATAGCCAGATCACCGCTTCAGGAGACCTCCCGGCAAACACCCTATTATGTATGCGCACCACCTACAAAGGACTCCCTGCCCCAAGCAGGCAACTTGACTAGCTGAACCATCAACTGTCCAGCATCGTGCATTTGCATACTGGCTGCTCCTTTGTAAATTTGGACCTAACTCAATCATGTTAAATTTCGACCTTTCCGAGGCTTTGTCTCACACCTGAAATCCATTGTTCTCACCAAGTACGGCATAGCCTGCAGTCACATCTCTCCCTATAAAAACCCCTGATTCCGAGACCCTCCTCGGATCTCTCCCGAGTTCCAGACCGCCTTGCTGCCTCTTTGCTTGGCGAACCTCCCCTCAGCTCCACGTGCTGAGCCACATCGAACCCCAGCATCGCTCTCTATTCTTCCAGACTTCAGGACAGGTTTCGTATCACCCAAATCAACTGTCGCTCTGAAAAATCCCTCTATCCCACTCCCACCTTTATTTTCTATAGTTATCTGAGTGAGTGAGTTGTGTACACTGTTTGGCTGTACTTTAATAAAGACCTCATTTATTCTTTTAAAACAGTTTGCTTCTTGATTGGCCCGACCCCGTAGACATAGGGTTCAAGATCCTGCTAAGTTACCCTGCCCCTCGTAACGCTAAAGCAGTGCTCAGAGCTAATTTCCCCCACCTATAGTTGAGCACATTTCAGTGTCCCTCATGGGCCCCAGTAAACAGGGGAACGCCTCATCATAAAGAAAAACAGTTCAACACAGATATCAGGACTTAGCAGGGGTAGTTCACAGAAGGCAGGTCTCTTCATAGTGCTGTGCTGAAATCTATTAATCCTTTTCCCCCTTATAAGAGATTTCCCTTTTTCTATCTCATTTTCAAGGTGCTTTAGAACTGATTCTGAATTTCTTTCAGTGATGTCTCTCAGCTTACCTTATTGTGAAGTGGCTTAGAGTGCTATGTATACTTGTTTTTCTGTTGCACATTTTTCTAAAGCATGGCAGCCTTACAGTTGCATGTGCTTTGTGGTATGGAAAATCTCCATGGGAAGACTTCCTTCGTGTCATTTCCCTCTAGCATTTAATTGAAGTGTGTGAAACCAAGAAAGCTGCAGATGGCCATAGGTATTATGGTACTATGAAATCTTCCCCTTGACTATCTTGTACTTGTGATAAACATAAGAGTTCATGCTCTAGCCATGAACATTTCAACAAAATCATCTTTGTAAATGAATGCATTCAATTTTTTCCCCGCAAAAACAATTTGTTCTCTGTCACATTGAAGGATAATTGTTGGGGAAAAAATGCTAACTAAATTTCTGGCACAGAACTAGCTAGTATTTATATCAGGTCTAGACAGGCTGGAGAATTCATCATGGCGGTCAGTGACAAAAGCCACTATTGCATTGTGTTCCATTTCCTCCCAGGCCCAAACAATGCTCTGAGACCTGAATATGAATAGCCCATGATCAGAGAGATTCCATTTGTATCCAACAAGCCAATTGCAGTTACATCTGCTGAAGTCACTGACACTGAGAATGTTCTGATTATGAGTTTGTTATCAGAGCTTTTATCAACTTTTTTTAATTGTCTGTATATTGAAAAAGTGGTCGATTCAGAAAATGGAGAGAAAGATGGTTTCACTTAAATTGTTTTTATCTTTTTAAAATAAAATATTTTCTTAATATAGAAAAAAGTTATTGTGGATTTTGTCAGAGGGTGAGAGAGTATGCCTTGCCCAAGGTCACACATTCATTTTCCATGACAGAGAAGAAACTCAGACCTGGTCTCCCAGAATCCTAGTACAATACTCAAAACAGCACACCATACTGGCTCAGTTGGGGGAAGAGAAAAGTTTACACTGTAACTACCATGGAAGCCTCTTTAGTTTTTTAAAAAGTCCTTAGTCTTCAGGTTATTTGTTTTTGTGTCAACTTCTCCATCATACAATCGACTGTATTTCATACAATATTCATATTTTTCCATTGGTCTCTTGATACATTTTTGTTGCTTTAACATCCCTGACCCATGTTCAGATATTTTCAGTCTCTTTTCTCCAACTGTAGTGGCTTGGTCATTTGCTTTTCCTGTTTGGTTGTTGTTGTTAAAACAACTTACAATGTTTACCCTCTCAAAAAAAAAACAAAAAAAAAACTCTATAATTCTCCTGCTTGTCTAAAATATTCTCCAACCAGCAGTTGATGGAAATGACCAACCAAATTCTGTGGTTTCCCTTAGAAACAAAACATGATCCCTGTGCAGCTTGTTTACTAGTAGAATCATCCTTCCAGGAGATTTCTAGAAGCACAGTTCTGTTTGTAAACAAGGTTCACTAGGAGCACATGCCTTGCTTTAAAGGGAAAGGGGATATTTGCCAAGGCCATTGCAACAGCAAATTTGGTAGCTGTACCAGGGACCTGTAGAAAGGACACAAAATGGCACAAGTTTGCTGCCTGCCCCTGATTTAAAGGGAAGAAATTGTTGAGGCAATATTATGCACAATTATTAGGGAATAAGTTCCTTCTATCTCAGTGGGAACTGACATGCATAGCATTGTCTTGTAGTCCTTGATGACATTAAGAGAGCTTCTGGATGTGGCTTTTATAGTTCAGTTGCCCTGCACCACACATAAAGTTTTACAAGAGCTCAAGAAGAAATGATCTTCCATTTGTAACCATCCCATATATTTTTACTGTTTTTTTTTATCCTATCTTTTTCCTTATCACCCTAGCTGCTGCAAATCTGTTAAAGAGAGGAAGACAGAATAGCTGCAGAATGCAGATTGATTGGTCGCTCTATGAGCTGTCTCTCTGGAAACAACCTAGGACATAAATTGCCCCAGTCCCCAAACAATAAACTTGCATTTTACATGTTCAGCTGTCCTTAACAGTCATTTGCATACTTTCTCTGCTTTAACACTTGGATGACATCCCTAGTGTTTTTTTTATATATTTTAAAAGTTCCCCTGTAGTAATCCTTTCTTTTCTTTACTGTATGTAGAATTTTATCTGATCTACAGTTTTGATGGGTGAAAATTTATTAGCAAAAATTTTATTTAAATTCATGCTTAGGAAACACAAGTTAGTTGGGAAGCTGTCAAAAATGAAAAGACTTTTTGGGCAAGCCTTAAATACATTCATTCATTATGCATGCTATGAATATATAACTGGAACCAAGCAGTAATAATAAAGACAGAATTAAATTGCAGGGTGCCTACCATGTGTAGCTCCATTTATAGCTGCCCTTATATTGATTACATGTACTTTTTATAGTGGATCTTGACACAACCGTATAGGGACAGACAGCAATCAGAAGCCTTCCCCCCACCCTATTTTTCTATTTCAGCTTCCTATGTATGCTATTCATAGCCTTACCATTTCTTTTTTTATTTTAATTCTGTATCTTGCAAATGGGACCTGCATGATTCATTCCCTGATCTGTAGTCTCTTGTCCTGTGGAGATATCTAAACATAAGAATAATAAACATGTGGAAGGGTAAGTTGGCCTTGTCATTGATTTCCATATACTGAGATCGGCATTGGAATTTCTGGGCTGGTTCCAAAGAAAATAATTAGTTATGTTTTAGTCTCACTGAAATCAATCTGATTAGTTAGTCATGACTGTCTGAGCTACATTTAAATTGATTTCAAAGGGACTAAAGTTCTAATGATTTCACTGAAACTAAAATGAGTCCACCTTTTTGTGAATGTTGATGTACATGAAACCTATATACAAAAACACAGAGGACACAGACTACAAGAAACAGAGCTTACCCCATTGTTGGTCATTCTCAAATTTTATGGCCAGCCCTACCAGTAATAAGGTGGTTGCCTCAGAACAGATTTACGATGTGAAAGAAATCCTAGTGATTTGCTTGGTTGCTAAGACTAGGAAGAAGGTTTGTGGGATTTTCTGCCTTATACTTGAAAATAACTTGGATAGCTCTGGATGCTATGCATCTTGATAGGAGAGTAGTAGTGCCATATGCTGCTTTGTTTCATGTCACAAAATGCCTTGGGCCATCTCCTCTTCCATGTAAAGTAATCTCTGCAGGACTACAGTTACATTTCCAGGAGTGTAAAGATTTATCTGTCTGCAAGTATCTGCTTATAATATTCTTAACAACTTACAGCCAATATGGTATAGTAGTTTGACTGTTGGTGTAGGACTCTGGAGACCAGGGCTTGAATCCCCACTTGGCCACTGTAACCCACTGGGTATAACCTTGATAAAGTCAAAAAAGGAAAGTACTGGCAACCCCCACCCCCCAGGAAATCTTGCTGGAGAGCTCCATGGTAGTCTCACTTTATGGTTGTAATAAGTCAGAAAATGACTTGAAGGGATATTACAAGAATAAAACTAGCATAGTTTTAAATCTGGTTTAAATTTCCCCACCCCTGTGCACTGAGTTGTGTCACTGTGAGCAATGTGCAAATACATTCATGCGCACACATAGTAAGACTCCATATATTCCCCAGCCAATATCAGATGCGGACACTGGAGTTGAAAAGTTCTATACTCTTGCTTCAAAGTGAACAGGCAACATTCGGAATACATATCTTATGTCAGTTTCTCTTATGAATTATGTTGCTCTTTCAGTCAGTTAATTGTCTTGCATATTTTATTTCCATAAGCTGCACTTTAAAGGATATGTGGCTAAGGCACAGACTGCCTAGACGTCTTAAGACTAGTTATTGTCACAGTCTGCAGAGATCCCATTGCAATGAAACATTGATATGGCAAAGGAGCATTTGATTACTTGCAGTCATATGCAACATATGGTAGCAGACGACATGTAAACATTCCTGTGAAAGATTAAGCATACAAATGTCCATTATAATAAATCAGATTATGCACGCCAACTGATATATGATTGCAGACATAATGTCTGAAGCTTCACCAAAAAAGAAAGATTGTTAATTTTTGTACTCATGTGAAAATGCACATGAATTTCAGCACAGACTTTTAAAAACCCTTGGCAAAATGGAGTGGAAACTGGACAAACCTGTGCTTTAAAACAAATGTAAATGTTAAAAACAACTGAAACAGATACATTTCTTCATCTCATGCCTAACACTCAGACCTTGAAAGATCTTCTCTTCATGCAATTGTTTCCCTATATCTCATCCTCTCCTCCACCTTCTATCTTCTTGCTGTCTTTTCTTTTTTTCTCATTTTTCTGTTTCCCAGCCTGCTGCATCTTCCTCTGTAAGAAGATCTAGGGAACAGTGATAGCTGCAGTCTAGTTCGATAGAAGGGATTTTCATTGCAACAGTTTTAACTTCCAGTTCCAGCCACAGCAAACTTTAGAGGAATGACAGTTTAATTTTAACCTTTTTTTACTTCTAAATGTTAGAGTTTTGTCTATTCACTCCCCTGCCCCTAACAATGAAGGATGGAGCTTGGCTGACCTTAAGAAAATGAATCTTGAAATTACTTTTTTTACAAGGAAGTCATAAATGCAAAAGGGGGATATATATATTTTTTCTCTCAGATTAGGAGGCAAAAGTTATGTATTTTTTTCTGTAAGGAGTGAAGAGAGAGAAGAGAGTTCTGAGAAGGATATTACATATCCAAATCAATAAAGTCAGCACTGAGGTTTTAAACTTGCTTTCTCAAAAATTGGCCAGTCCCCCCCTTTGTACATCTAGCACTCTTCCTTTATTGCCCAATATCCCCTCAACAGCACAGTGAAGAACAGGAGACACCAGAGACCTTGTTAACTGCTGTAGGAATTATGAAAGCTTTTGAGCCTGCAAAACTGGAAAGCAAATGCCACATTGTCCCTGCTCAACCCAGCAGCAAAAAAAAAAAGAAAAAAAAGCCCTATAGTTCCCTTCACTTTATGTATTTTCATCATTCAAGCTTTATATTACTCTTACTTCTATATCTGGGTCCCTTTAACTGTAATAAAGTTGACATGCCCATTATAGATAAATAGGTTGGGAGAGCCTGATGCTGGTTCTTTGGTTTGGCTTTCATAACACATTACTTATTTATTTGTACCACTTATATACCATCTTTTCTCCAAAGACCTCAAATATACATGGGTCATTCTTATCCACTGTTATCCTAAGAAGAATTCTGTGAGATAAGTTGTGGTGAGAAGCATGGAGTTTCATGATCAAATACAGAAGTTAACCTAGGTCTCCCACTCCTGGTCAAACACTCTAACCAATACTCTCTACTGCAGTGGTTCTCAACCTGTGGGTCCCCAGATGTTCGTGGACTTCAGCTCCCAGAAGCCCCAGCCACTATGGTCAATGCTCAGGGCTTCTGGGAGCTGAAGTCCATGAACATCTGGGGACCCACAGGTTGAGAACCACTGCTCTACTGGATCTCAAGCAACAGCGCTTGTGTAACAAAACACCTGGTATCACAGCTGGGCTGTAATGCGGATATATAAAGTAGGGCTGCTTTTAGAATTTCACCAGAATGGGATTTTTGTTATAATCAAAACTTGGCAAAGTTTTAGCAGACTTGAATATCTTCTACACAGTTTGGTTTGTATTAGCACGCTATCTTGAACAATCCATAGGCACCAATGTCCAGTGGTGAGTGGGTGTTGAACTAAACCTGTTTCAGATGTGACATATATGTGAAATGGAGAAGGGGGAATGTTTTCTGTGGAACATTTACACCTCCTGCACTTTGAAATCTACAAGAGTATGATATAGAAATATCTCACACCCCTACTGTAAGTGGGAAATGGACACAGCCATGAAGTGCAGGAAAGAATGCCAGATCCTGTCATTGCATCTAAAACAACTCAACAAACAGCCTCAATTATAACAAAAGTTGCACAACTTCATTCATCAATCTTGATCCAGTCCTGTTCTTCTTCTTTGCCAATGAGTCTCTTGTCCTAAAACAATCAAGGGAGAAAAAGATAAATCTAAGTGTCACATTGGAAGCACTCTCTTAAGATCATTCATCCAAACATCTGCCTTGTGACATAGGTCTGTTAATTAACATTTGAATAAACTGGAAAATGAGTCCAAGAGGAGGAAACCCCAGAATTTTCATCCTCTGGCTAACTCAAACCATAAAGCTTTCGAAAGCTTGATTGAGAGGCCTGATGCCTGAGCTACTGCAGCACTCTGGAAAGCCATGAGACTTCAGGGACTAAGTAAATTTATTGGGTGCTTGTTTCCCTTCATTATTTCTAGTTACTAGTTTCCTTCTTCTTCTTCTTTTTTTTTTTTTGTATATAACTTTGAAAACAGCTTTCCAGTCAAAGCGCCTTCATATGAGGCTCAAAAAGTCTTTTCCTTGAATTGTTTCTCTTTAATTCTGGTATCCATGTCATCTTAAAAAAAAATCTCTTTGGTTACTTGTTTTCTCCATCAAATATTTAACATTAAATTGAGTTAGTAATAGTAAAATTTGATTTTCAAACTATTTTCTCTGGAATTGTAGCCCTTTGAAAGCTCACAGTGAAGAAAGGAAAGAACTCAGTAGTTGAACTCAGTATGCAGCATCACTAGGTCGGGCTGGCAAACCTGTCTAGAAACCAGATAACTTCTTCCAACCAGTTTAGATGAAGTAATGGCCTGCTCTAGGTGTAGTAATGGACTGCTTCCTATGAGAGCAAATGAAAAACTGTGCAGCATAACTTTAGTTTCTTCTGTAGAATATCACCACAGAGAAATGTTGGGTGTACAAAATTACAGCAATTTGATCCCACTTTAACTGCTGTGGTGACATCTATAAGGGCTGGCTATTGGGTTGGTAATTGGGTAAGCAATCTGGCAGAGAATGCAAAGCACCTCATAGTATTTAGACAATTTCAGGATCAGCTAAGAGTCTTGGCAATTTAAGTGTAATAGCACTATAATCATGTAATGTAAAAGAACTCTTGAGGGTTCAGAGTAGTAAATGGAAATAAGAGCCATCAATATTTTGTTATAATTGAATGTGCAGCACAAATTATGTTTTAGGACCAAGTTTCTTTGTGAAGGATGTGTCCATATTCCAGAAAGAAAGAAACATTTGAATAATTGTGATATATATATATATATATCCATATCAACTTTCAGTACTGTTAATTGTCCAACTGTACTGCATATCACATATCAACAATTCAAAACCACTAGTACTAGATATCACATGTCAGTGGGGAGTCAAAGAACCAAAGTCCAAATATAGAAATCCAGAATGTTTAGCACCAATATTTGCAGTGAAGAAATATGAGAACATGTTTTGAACACAAACTTTATTTAGTTGAAATTGATATCATTTTCACTGACTTTAATGAGGCCTACATCTAACTAACTAGATTGGGTTAATAGTGGTTGAGATGAACACAAAGACTGCTTTTGTTTGAGTGTTGTCTGCATGTCAAGATAGATTGTGGGATGTACGAACTTGGTGTAAATATCATACAAAATGTCTGATTAAATGAATAAATCTCAAGCCTGTAATGAGAAACATCAATTAGTGGATTATTTAAATGCTACATGAAGATATCAATAGTAATGAAAATAATTACAATCTCCTAATGGAAAGATCTTTATAGCTGTGGCTCCAACCATAGTAATTGGCAATGAATTAAAATTAAAGTAAAAAAAAACACATTTCTGTCTGAAGTTGATACTTTCCTGCTCTGTTCTCAAATGAACTTGGGAGAGAGGGATAAAATAAAGTATATTTTCTTCTTTTTTTAATATTTTGCTGACAAAAATGTTATATTATGGCCATATTTACCCATAATGCTAAACTGTGACTTAACATTGTGTTAACCATGACTCTACTATGCCCACATAAGTTGAAAAATCAAAGTTAATCAAATACATGCATTATGTGTAAATAACAACAAGAACAACAATACTGTAGCATCATCAACAACAACAACAAGGCCCCCAGCTTGGAAGAATTTAAAAGACAGTATAAAATAAAATGCCAAAACCAAAGTAAGTTAGTAGGAGAGAGCTGAAAGACATTACATGTTTCTAGAAGTAAAAATCATAGAATCATAAGACTTGGAATGGGTCTCATGGGCCATTGAGTCCAACCCCTGTTACCCTGACTCCTGGGGGTCCCTGGGGAACACCCAGATTTGCTCCAAAAATACAAAGATTGGGGAAATTAGTGGAGCACTGCTTAGGAAAGCAGTGCCAACTCAGCAATATCTTGGACCCTATGTCTACAGAGTCAGACCACATGAGAGCCAGGCCAAATGTCCAATTATCAGTAGTTTATTTAGCAGAATTGGTGAAATATCCACACACATACACACAATGAAGCAGTCATTCACACAAGCACATGAGGGTTAATGAGTCAGAAAGATATGAAGATCAGGAAAAGCAGAGGGAAAGAGAGCAGTTTATACTGCACCTGATCCTGTAGTCTGTGGCTCAGGAAGAAGCAAGGTGAAGGTGGCTCAGTGAAGGAGGAATGCTGAGGGGACTAGCAGAATGCCAGGGTAATAGTCAAGTGTGGGAGTTCTCTGAAGAAAATCCAAAAAGGAGACTCAATTATAGGGCAAAACATGCTTCGGGGCCAGACCTGTTTCTAGAAAAGGACAATGGTCAAATCATGCAAATGGACCTCATCTTTGTATTTCTTGCTGATGCAAGTGTTAATCTCATCAGGAGGACACGTAGTCCCCTCAAGGTGTCATTGTTGTTGATAGTCCATTGTGGGTGTGTGCATGCCTTTCAAGGTTTTCCTCTTGGAGAAGTGACTGGGGGAACATTGGTCTGACCTGGCTAGTAATGCTTTGGTTTTAGACCTGGATGTCTGCATTCCTGCCCAGTGAAGCTCTGGCTTAATAACTTTTGATATTAAATATTACACTTCCCCGGGACTGGGTCTGCCAGCAGGGGTTACACCACTACTCAATACAGGATCTCCAGCTAAAGCATCCCCAGCAGGTAACTGTTCAGCTTCTTTCTGAAGATCTCCAGAGGGGGGACTCCATCACCTTTCTGGGTATTTGCTTCTATTGCTGAACCACTCTTACTGCCAAGAAGTTCCTTCTAATGTTCAGTTGAAATCCATCCTCTAACTTAAACTTCTAAGACCTGGTTCCACCCTCTGGGGCAGCAGGGAAGAGGCCTGTCCTCTCCTCTTTGTCACAGCTCTTGTTATTTAAAGAGTGCAATTGTGCTACCCCTCAGTCTTCTCTTCACCACACTGAGCATGCCTAGATCCTTCAACCTTTCCTTATATGTTTTTCCCCCATTCCTCTTACCATCCTTGTTTCCTTTTCTGAATTCACTACAATTTGTCCATATCCTTCTTAAAATGAGATATACAGAACTGAACACAGTAGTCTGATCTATCCTTCATGCTCTTGTGCCCATTAAACTGCCCCACTATTTTCTATTATTTTAATTTTTATTATATTTTATTGCTATAGTTAAAAAAATAGTTTTTGAAGTGACCCTGAAGATGGGTCAGCAAACTTCCTATGTATAACAAGACTTGCTATTACTTGCCCAAGGCAACATTATGGGGAATTTGTAACAGAGCCATAGGGGAGACTGGAGGAGGAGTTCTGCAGCTGGGACCTTGATAAACATCTAGAATCCAAATTAGGAGAATAGAAGCTAAGAAGTAACAACTGTTGGGCAGAAGCAGTGACTGGTTCCTCAAGGGTTGATTAGCTATCCTTCCACTTGCTACCTCCCCTCTGTATTTTGAATGTCTGGTTGCTCTTGATAGGGCACGGTACACAAATGGAGTCACTGGGCAGGTGTGAGGTAGTAAACAAATCATGAATCACACCTCCACTGAATATTGTGACATTCAATACAAGGCACATCACAGTGACATCTTCAAAAAAGAGCAGGGAATAGCACTCAGTCAGGAAAAGTCAGATTGTCACAATGGATAAACACTTTGGAAAGTGTAGAGAAAGCTCTTGTCAAACAGTTGGCATTCTTTTTGCAAATATTTTCATTACAAACTGCTTCAGTCTATACTTTTGCCTCCAGCTGTCTTTGGTCTCACTTCATTAGCTGGTCATGAATCTGTGGCTGAGCCTCTATACTTGCTATTTAGAAGCAAAACATCACAGAGACTGAGGAGGTGTCGGTGACTGGGTGGGGGCAGGGGATACAAAATTCGTTTCTATCAGTTGCATGCTTGTCCTCTGTATTAGTGCCTATGTCAGTACACAGTTATTTGAGACAAGGGAAGCTGAAAAGCAGGCATTATTTTTGCAAAAACAAGCTTGCAGCTGAAATAAAATAGGGGTACATGTTACTGAAGGAGAGAAATCAATTGCTTTTCTTGCATATATTAAGCAAACCTTAATTTCACAGGGTTTATAATATCACCATGGTCATTCTTCAGGGGTTCAGAGTAAGATTCATAATTATCCAAATAACATCTCTGAATATACTATAAGTGTTCAGTTATGGGCCCTTTCCACAGGATGTCATCATCCAGCATTGGGAACAGGAGAAGGATGGGACCCGGATTACACTTATACATGATGTTGTCTGGATCCCATCATTCTTCTGTCCCCAGGTAGCACAGTCACGAAGCAAATCATTGATGGGTTTTGCTTGTCAATAACCAACAGTTACACAGCCCTCCTCCTGCCCTCCCACACTTACCTTAGATGTGGAGGTCCTGGAAGCATGATGGCGGTGCCTCACACCCTGGGACAGTGTCCAGGTGCACTGTGGAAGGAAGAGGCAGCACCATCTTGCTTCCTCCATTTATGGAGGCGGCCACTGTGGAGGGGAGTGCTCCTGTTGCACCTCTCTCCTGGGGAGAGGTTCTACCGAGATCCCCACAGGACACCACTAGGATCCGATAAGCTGCAGAAAGGGCCAAACACAGAGAGAGGGAGACAGCTTCTAAAGAGTTTTGTGGTTATTTTCTCTTTAATTATAGCAAACTATCAAACATGAACAATCATGTTTTTATAGCCTCATTGTGATTATATTTCTCCAGGTCTGAAGAGCAAGGTGACAGCATAAGGAACAGTGGAGAAGAAATCTAGATTTGGACATGGGAGGTGTCATTTCAGCCTGAGCGCTGGATCTGGAACTGGTGCTAACTGGTTTAGCATGATGGTGTTCACATGTGTGTGATGCTTCTGCACATGTGTTGGTGCAGTAAAGGCTAGGAAGGAGAGGAAATGAGATAGAGATGGTGGACACATGCACCTAGGCCCACTCTGCTACTTCAAGCAAGATGGGTAGTAGACCATCAGCCCTACAGTTCATGATCATGCTTGTTGCATATGGTCTACAGAAGAAAAAAAACCAGGGCTACTGGTGGGAGTTCCTTAAGTCTCAGCAGTAACATATGGACTGGAAAAAACTCCCTATGATGAGTCGTGTGTGCTATAGGTAAGCCCAGGTGGGATATGAAACCTAGGAAGAATCACAGGATCTGTGGCAGCTATGTGCCAAGCTGCTGAAAAATTATTTTGCCCCTGACCTTAGCTTTAGACTTCCATATTATCTGTATTCTATTCATTCATTCATTTATTCATTATCTGTATTTTATTCAAATTCTAGTCCACTTACCCAGATTATCCTCCTGCCAATTCTAGAAGAAGCAATTCTGGCTAATCAGCCCTTACCTCCCCATCTCTATTACAGGCCTTTCCAATTAAATCATGTAGCCCAGTGATTGGTTTCAGGTTTTGGCCATGAAATCACAAGCAGAGAGGTGCTACTGACCTGCTAACCTCAGTGTATACTAGTTGGATTTAGCAAAAAAAAATTAGTAAAAAAAAAAGTAAGGAAACACTTGGGGTCAGTATATCCAAATCAACGTCACTGTCATTCAGACCTGCCTTTGGTGATATGTGACAGTAACAATGGTAACATTGTAAACTATATCCATTGAAAAAGTCACATTGTTACCCCACTAGCATACCCTATCCTGGGGACTATAAATTTGATATCAGATATGCCTGCCATGCCAGAGAGGTTGCCCAGGTGGGCAAGTAGGCAAAGAGGTCAAACGACCAAAAACAGGTCAAGACCAGAAAAATCCCCAGTCACATAGCCCAAGGAGACCTCAGGCTATACACATCCACATAAACAAGGGGTCCTCAGCCAAGAATAGCCAATTTGAGGGGATTAGCATGTTTTCCCCAGATGGAGCAACTTTGACTCTGGAAAATCCTACAAGGCGAGGTCCATTTACATAAACCTGCACTGCAACCCTGTGCAATCACAACCCTGCACACTAGCAACCCAGCATAAACCAATCATGCAAATGACCAGCCATTGTTCTTCCCGGGAAAGAGCCTGCCCTTGAGGTATATTCTGTCCTATAAGTAGTCCTAGTTTTTGAGGGTCTCTGGAGAATTCTCTGCCATGCTAGCAGGCTGGCACTCTGTTAGTTGAGTGATCCCCTCAGCCATCTCTTCACTGAGCTCCATTCTTCTTGCCATTTCCCGGACCGAAGACTTTGGATAGGTGCAGTATCACTGCCTCTACATTCCCTTTTCTATATCCCCTATTCATTTTTCACCTCTTTTCCTTCTCAATAGGCTTTGTGTGTGTAAGTGCATGAGTGTATGGGTGCATGTACTATATGCATTAAATAAAATTCATTTATTTTGTACATTTGTCTGGCTTTTTGCTTGGCCTGACCCCATAAAGTTGGGTAAAAGGTCCTGCTAGTGTTGTCCTGCCCTCCTCATTGCTAAAATCGAGTGCTCCACTAATTTCTCCAACTTTTGTATTTTGGAGCAACTTACGGTGTCCTCCGGGGACACCTCCAGAAGTCAGGATAACAACATGAACTAACTGACTAGCCGTATTTTCAATATGATTTGTTTGGGCATCTGAACAGTCTTCACTCAAAAGGAGTTCAATGGGGATTCTCACATTTCCTTTTGTGTGGTATCCTTTGTTGTCCTTTCATGTTCCCCTTTTTGTTAGGAAACCTGATACTTCTGAATAGCATACATACATATTATGCATACACATCCAAAGCCTCTTGAATAAAATAATCAGCCAATATTTTGTCTTTAAATAAGCAAAAATTACCTCAAGAATAGTTAGAAACATTCTAATAATTTAGGATAATTAGAAATCATCAATACAGCCTAATGTCATTGTAATACTTACTATCTTTGGTCATCAATTTCCTCATTGTGCACATCAATTTATTTTGCAATGCATCATTTGTCAGCACAGTAATTAGAACTTGTGTTCACACATGCATTTGTATCACTTCCTCTGTGCTGAAAAGCGGATACTGGCAGCTTAAAAAAATTGCACCCCAATGTGGTATGGCATCATTTCCAAGTTCTATTTGTCATATTAGATCTATGATAGTCATTCACACATGAAACTGTTTAGGTGTGGCAATGCTCCTTGTATATGCAGTTAGAAAAACAAACACACACACACACACACACACACACACACACACACACACACGCTTTCTGAAGTCTCTTGGAACAAGGGCTGAATTATCTCTTTCTTTCTTGATGTAAATAATCAGACACATGACCTTTTCAATGCGAGTGGGGGAAAGAAACTGACATTTATGAAAAAAGACATAAATTTACCTTAACGTCTGCTGGATAAGCTTTTTTTTTATTTAGCTTTGAAGTGTTTGCATTTGTGGACTAAAACTGCTGTATAAGCTGTTCTTAAATTATTTTATATTGAATTCCTTGCTAAAATCCATTCATTAGAACTTTTATTGTTATCAGCCACAGTGCAAAGCTCTATACCATAAGGTGGAGGAAGTTGTGATTTTTATGACTTGGCTCCATTAATTAATTTATTAAATATTAATGATGGAAAAGCAATTGAAATAATACCCTAGGAATGGCCCCTGCAATGCTAACATGTTATTACCCCATTCATCAGCCCTTACATTTGAGATGCACAGAGTAATATAACTGTTAGATGAGGTATATTCAAAGCTTATGTTGTTAATCTAGTTAATGGAATAACAAATATACAGCTGGGACTATTATGTTAGAGCCTAAGCACAATACATTTATGCACAAACTTTTAATTTGCTACAGGCTGAGTGATTACACTGTCTTTTTGACACGCATAAGTAAAGTGACCATATATACTGATACAATTCCATTGCTATCTATACTTGAATCAAAATGGGTAATGTAACTGAGCAGTGAATACTCCTATTCTGTCTTATCATAAGATTTGAGCTGTACATTTTGCTTCAGATAAGATCCAAAGTGGTCTGAATCAAGACAGCACTGAAGCTGTTCACTTGAGTAGATTGCCACTTTGAAAATAAGATAGTCTGGAAGTTATTACTCCTGCTGAAGCACCATTATAGAAAAGGAAAAACCAATATGAAAAATTGAGTAGAAATGAGGATAAGATGAAAACTTGGAACAATTGACTAAAGATGGTGTGAGGATCATGAGGCTAAGGGCAGAAAAAAGAGCTAGGAGGAGTATCTGCTTTAAATATTATTTGTCAGTGTTTTGCAGAGTCTGAAAAAAAAAACAATATTTGGACTACAGTTCCCACTATCCAAAGCCACCATGGTCTGGGTCTATGCTGCCTGGCAGATTCTGGGAGTTGTAGTACAAACAGTAACATTTCCAAGCTTGACCTTCAGTTACATTATGTGTGATTGAACTTGCCATCTAAAAGACATTTTCTGTTTCCAATTGTCAGAGTAGAAACTGTTCAGTGACCGCTGAGCTTGTTGAGTTTCCATAGAGTGTTGATGTGAAGCTTTAGTGGGTGACAAAATGGGATGCAAGAGTGAGAACGGGGTTGATTGGGTATGATAGGCAATGGGAGGAAGCATCACACAGTTGTGAACTATATAATTGTTCAGATAGGTCATTTCCAGGTCCATGCTGAGAAACTTTTTAAAAAATATTCCAGGGAGATAAAAGAAAGATACCTATGCAAATCAGTTGGGAAATCCAAGATTTTAATGTAGTTGTGACTAGGAACCAAAGCGTCCATTTCACAAGTGCCTGTTCCCCCCACAAAAAAATCCTTCACTGTTAGCAGCAAAGAGATTATAATTTGCACATCCCATCTATTAGTAAAAGTGAGGTATGAGATCCATGTTTTGCTAGTGTGTAAGGAGTGAGTGGAAGAGGCAAGATATATTTGAGTACTAAAAGAAACAAAGTGAATTTTGTAGTTGACTGCAGAAAAATCTTCTTCGTAAAAGGAACTGCACATGATATTACACTTTAGGGAAAGTGATAAACTTTGCAGTCTGTTGCTGTCTGCTTAGGCTTCTTATTAGATCTCCACTGTTAAAACTTTCTATTTGTCATTGAACAAATTGCTACAAAACCACATGTAAATTTACCCCATGAAAACTTAACTTTTGAATTTCCATCAGCTCTGAAAAGTATATAGGATGAAGTATAATAATTCTAGTTTAATTATTTATTATGTACTTTTGTCATCATAATGTCCTGCTTAAAATCCTTTCTTGTTATTTTTCTTAGTATTAATATTATTCTCAGGATGTTTAGCAAACAAATTAAAAGATAAGTTAGAGTAGCCTTCTGGCACTTGAGAATGCAGCCCACCAAATATGCACTATAGCTTTCCAAATGATTAACATGCATACTGCCAAATAGGGAGGTTCCATCACATCTTCTGCTTACTGGTGTCACTTTCTTGTAAAAACACACACCCCCCAAAAAACACCCACTTTCCATGTTATGTTCTTTTTTTTTTCTTGCCTTTTGAGGAAATGTTATGAATCACTTTCATATTAGTATTCATACACATGCAAAAGAGTACTTCAGATTTCGATTCCTTCTTTGGCAATGAAAAATACTTGGGCCCCATACACATTACACAGTTACAGCACTGTGATTCCACTTTAACTGACATGGTTCCTTCTTATGGGATCCTGAGATTTCAGATCAGGAAGAGGCATTTAGAATTCTCAGGCCAGAGTTCCTCTAGTGCGTCAACAACTACAAACCCCAGGATTGCATAGGATGCAGCTATGGCAGTTAAAGTGGAATCATAGCACCGTAACTGGGTAGCATGAGAAAATAGACACATTTAGACTTTCATGAACTTGCATATAGAGATTAGAAGTGAAATTCTCTGAACTCGGTTGCGTATAAGCTCAAGGGCTCATAAATGCTTACCTCAAAAGAGAAGTATATTTTATGGGCTTTAAAATTATTCCTGAGCCCAGATTGATTTTCAAGCTAGAACAGCATACATGTCTTACCAACCCCAGTATCTCCATTAATTATAATAGCATCCCCATCCATCTGGTGGCCTGTCTCCTCCCTCATCTCTTTATGAATCACAGGGTACCTAGCAGAGGCGAGAGAGGAAGCTCAAGAATGAGGAAGAAGGTATATGGGCATATTGCCAGCTTGCATGAAAGACTCTGATAATTACTGAGATCTTTAGGACTACAGGGGCTAGGGCTGAATCCAGCTTGTTCCCCCGCCTCCCCAGACAGCTTCCAAAACTGGATAGAAATAGAGCAAATTCTGACTCATAAGGTGAAGAAATGGATTCTTTACTACCCATTCCAATTCAAGTTGGACACAGATTATTTTTAACTGGAAAAGATACATAGATCAAGTACTTACTCAATGCTTGTGGAGCAAAAAGCCCCGAAAGGCAAAAAAAGGTGATTTCCACTTGTGTCACAAAATTGTCGATACATTAGTATTTGAGTGCCAAGAACATGAACCCATTGATGCTATGGTCTGTTAGACACAATAGGATCCTGAGCATTCATATGAACACAAAATGTGCATGTGTACTTGAATGTGTATTTTGATTCCAGCTTTCTTCAAAGCCACCTCTCCAGATCATGAATATCGCTGAAAGTACTTGGGCTGCAGCTATTCAGTTACAGGTACAATAAAGTCCATTGCAAAGTGGTTAAATGCTATATTAAACATTGCTATGAGTGCTTTCTTGTTGTTTAAATGAACTTTCACCATTAGTTTACTGAGTCATGATCCTTTGGAAATCAGTACAAGATAGACCAATGCAGAGTATATTAATATAATTTAAAGCCTGCAGAATAAAGATCAGCAGGAATTGTAGACTGTGAGCCTTGGTGTGAAAGTGAGTGTGCAAAATGTGTATTTTAACGTATAAAAGTGGAAGTGTATGGATACCCGAACTTCACTTTCTATATTCAGTAATATCAGTCTTCCAAGTAATTAAATCTCCAGCATCATTCAGTAAGATTTTGTTTATTGATCAGTACAGATTGCCTCCTGAATGCTCTTTCCTCCTACCATCATTTGTCACCATTTATAGCAGTATATCAATATGAATTGTCATCCTCCTGCTGTTCCACTAAAGTAAATCTAATAAACTGTCAATCTTCAGAGCTCCTACTCTTGTTGAATATCAATTGTTAGATGCTGGAATCTACTTTCATCCAGCAGCAACTGACCTAAACCTCAGGGACAAAACATATAAATGGTTACAGCGAAGTTTTGATGTTCTTTTCCTTATTCTGAAGTCCCTCAAACCTTCAGAGCTATTATATATGAAGTCAGAATTGTAATCCCATTTTCATGGAGCTATGGGTACAGCTTAGCAGTTGCTTACGCTCAAAGGCTACATTTGAAGACTGGAAATTTTAGCTGTAAAACTTCAGTTAAATACAGAATCTGATTCTAGGTCTGTCAAGCCAAAGCAAAGCAAAACAGCTATCCTAGGTGAGAAATAATGATTATTCTAAAGTGACAAAAATGCTACAAAAACAAAATATTGATTCTAAGATCAAAAATGCTACAAAAACAAAATATTAAATCTCATAGAGTGATTGTCATCTATATGTAGTTACATTAATTAGACACTCAGAAAAAAAACCTGAAGTCTTTTTTTTTAAAAAAAAATCTGAACAGATAGCCATATGAGTTTCTTCCAAAAAAACAACAACAGAGACTATTATGGCACCTTATTGGCTATCAAGTTTGATTTAGCATCAGCTCTCATGCATTGTAGTGGGTGCCATCTACAAAAGCTCATGCCAAATAAAATGCGCTTGTCTTTAAGGAGCCACAAGACTATATTATTTATTGAAAGCATTTTTATTCTGCCTTTTAGCTGAAAAATCCTCCCAGAGAGCCTTATAATGATCTGAAGACATTTCCTCCCTTCAGACCAACAATCTTCAAGACACACAGAAAAGGGGAATAGGAGGGGGAATAAGAAAAAAACCACAGGCACTAGTTCTCAGCTATAAAGTTCTATGGTCTTAAAGCTGAATCTAAGCACAGTAAAAGAGCTGCTGCTTCCTTTCATGCTGGTGTTGTTATCAGCGGGTAATTGAAGGGAGAGTGGCTATCAGCTGGACATGTACCCAAATCCAAGCACAATAAAGGGTGTCTAGTGACAGTTTCCTTTCCATCTAATGATGTCCACCATCCACATGGTGATAACTTCACCATCCATAACCCCAACTTCCTAAACAAATGTTAACTAATAAGAACATGCCACACAAATATTGTAGTTATGTGCCCTCAAGTCACTTCTAACTTATGGTGACCCTAAGCCAAACCTATCGGAGTTTACTGGGACTGAGAGCGTGTGACATGCCTAAGGTCATCCAGTGGGTTTCTATGGCCAAGTGGGGAATCAAACTCTGGTCTCCAAGATCAAACTTCTTTACCATCATCAGTGTTTGGTTTAAAATTGTAGAGTGTGAGAGTTAAAGCCTTACATGTCTTGTCACCAGGAGACTTTATTATATATTTCTTCCTATTCCATCTTGCTCACGCCCTAAGATAGAACAGCTATTCTTTATGTCCCAAACATAGTGGAAGCTTGGTTGAGAGGAATATGACCAAAGGCCCTTCTGTAGCCATGCTTATATTAACAGAATACTTTCCCCTGGTCAGCTAGGAAGGCAAACAGCATTTCACTATAAGGCCAAACTCTTCCTGTTTTGGTGGCTGTTGTTTCTATTAGATGGAAAAACCTTGGCCTAATGTTTCGTTGTGGTGGTGGTGAAATTCTGTTTCATCTGTCTGATTTTCTTTGCAGGGATCAGCATTTTCCTGTTATAAATAAATACGCAAAAAAAAAAAAGTGCAAATTTTATGTAAGTTTCTAGCTGAAGTGTTTTTTACACAGGAGATTGTTTTTGTTTGTTTTGCAAAGAAAATAATATTTTTGTTCTGTACAGAATTTTTTTTTTCTGTACAGAACGTATTGACTGGAATTGGTGGTTGCAGCTACTTATTCATTACTGGTTCATATTCATGATTGCTACATATTCAATAGGGGAGGGAATACATGGATTGTGAAAGTCCCCTAATCTGGATTTACCTGGCAGCAGCTGTGGATCAATCACTATGCATCAGATTGGCAATTTCACTCTCTTCCCACCAGTGATCTCTGGTGCAAGAGGGATTTACAACAGGGATCCTGCTTCTGGCTGTTCCAGTAGAGATTATTTATGGGATGGGATGGAAATATCAGTTCTGTTGCACCCTGAATGGTAGAGGAACACACTTGAATAGTTTGCAACCAGCTGCTGCCAGTAAGGCCATTTCCACTTAGCATCACTGAGCTGCTTCTGTGATGAGATGGCAGTAGTTGGCAGGTTGTGCTTGTCTCACTGCCATTCCATTGTGAAGCATCTCATTTGCATGGTATTTGAAAAATGGAAAAAATCCATTTTACACCTCCCATCGCGCGACACTCCCATACTTACCATTGTGTAAAAGCTGTGGCCGCATGATTGTGATGCTTCCCGTCTCAGGGCAGCAATGGCAAGTGCCCGGCTGCACTGTGGAAGAGACGGGCAGGGCTATCCTCTTCCTTTCTGCAGGGAGCAAGCAGGTGCAGGGGGAAGCATTGTTGATGCAGTCCTTTCTGGACCTAGATTTGCAGCACAATGATGTGAAAGAGCATCATCATGCTGAAAGGAATTAAGTCTGGACAGGGGTGTGCGTCAGGAGACACTACTTAATTATGTAGCTAAGGTAGTTATATAACTAAGTAGCTGATATAGATTTATGGCTATTGAGTTTGTTTGAACAGAAAATGTTGTACTCTGCACAAAAAACCACCAAAGTGCATAGTTTATGCAGAAAGTCCTGAACTACAAATAGTCTTCAAATATTGTTCCAATTTTGAAGGCTATCTTCCAATGGGAAGAAAATGGCTAAAATTATTTGTTGATTTCTTCAAGTAAAAATTAGGAATGAATTGCATTCCTAAGTGGGTTTATGGAATAAAGCAGTGTCCCCTACCACTCCATGCATACAGAACGTATATTCAGTCCCTTTTTCCAACAAATCGCATACATGTGCTTCAAACAAGTGGGTTAAATTGTATTGTAAGGCTGAAGCCGGAAGAAGAATAGTCTGAAGTAGTAGTGGAACAAAGGGGTGTCAAATAACATTAAACTTAAATGGACAAGTTCCAGCTGGAATAGACCTATTGAATCAACAGAACTTGTTAGATCAGCACTTAAGTCTCATTGATTCAATTTCTTGTCACTAAAAATTGGATTTAGTCTGAGATTTATGTATGCCTACGACAAGGGGGGAAAATGCCAAAAATGGGAGCCATTTTCTTTAATCCTAGGGTTATTGCACCTATTTTGTATAAGGATAAGGAAGATTTTGTAAAGGAATACTTTGTCTAAATGAGACATCACTAACACATAGCTGTCATTTATTCTTGCTAGATTATCACGTACATTTGTATTAAAACAAATAAAATGAGAACACACTATTGTGCTACAGAGGAAGTGGCACCATTATTGTAAGACAGTTTGGAAAGGATTAACAGTATAATGGTTGGCTCAGCTCTTGTGATACATAGACATAATGGGAAAAGTAGACCAAGTAAGAACTAATTCTATGTTACATAGAATTCCAACAGGGATTTCAATTGTTCTGCCAAGCTTTGTATTTACAGAATTTACTTTTATGACACTTGGAATCAATCTTACCTTGTTTTCCCAATGCATGCGTATTCATTACATCGTTTGTCATCTATCTCATGTCCTAGAGTTATATCCACTGGCAAGGCAAATTGTCAGCATCAAAAAAACAAAAGGAATCTGGGAGAAAAAATGGTATTATTTTTAATCCTTTATATGTATGAAGATCTACAAAACCTAATTTCACCAAAAATGAATAGAGCAGAATTCATTAAAAAGAGCTGGCTACAACTGCTTCCATGGAATGGTATGGTTCCTGATATGGCATGTGATGGACCCCACAGTGCACTAACGAGCATGCCTAGTATATACACATTCAGCGAGGACAGACAAAAGCATCAGTTCTGATTACTATTTCTCATTTCTATCTTTCGTGACTTTTTTTAAAAAAAACATAATTACGGAATTTGCTTTTGATTGCGTGTAAATTCATACATATTTTTGTGTGCATCCATCCTAATACATTTTGCATGAAAACCTGCTGTTGCACACAGTGGATTCAGCTTACTTATATACCCTATATAACTCATGCTGTCACTTCTGTAAAGCAGTGCTTTGTTCAGTAAGTAAGACCTCAGAGTAGGGGGCAAAATTCATACTTGGAGATAGCAGTCATCTTTAATGATAAAGCATCAAGGATTCCAAGTAGTTCTGTAGTTGAGGGAATGTAGCACAGCATGACATTTCTTCAAGCCCTGTCATGACCCAAAAGAAAACTAAGTCTTGGAACATAGAAACATATCACATCTTGGTCCCATGTCAAATCTTCCAAATGTAGATCACAGAATTAACCACGGAATACACTGTAGCATCTGTTCAATATTTCTCACTAATAAATGACGCCCATCTAAATAACCATGGCAATATGCCATCAACCAAAAAGTTCCCTTTTTTCCAAACAAATAACAAATGTTCTTGAATTTTTTTTTTCCTTTAGTTTCTAACTGGTGCAAATGCATACAGAAAGGTAAAAAAATTAGTGCATCCTTATTTTTCAGTGATAAGTTCAGTGTGATTATTCAAAGGAGATATTTCAAAATTTCTCACAAATCCTAATCAGGTGGAATGGGTTGATTGACAGCAACCTATAAAGATGAATTCAAGGAGACACCTGAAAGTGAGGTACATATTTAGAAAGAGTGATTCAGTCTACATCAATAAATGCTGAAATATGTGCCGGATATTGGCTGTATTTAAAATTTTTCCCAATATCTAATTTGGACATACACTTTCTTCATGGTTTATTTTGTCAGTATTTAAAGAAACTGGAGAAAAAGTAAAAGAGAGAGAGAGAAAGAGAGAAGATAACATCCTTCTTAATATTTGGGGGCTCATTATGAAATTAGTGTCAGATGTCATAAATTATCTTTACCAAATGGGAGGAAAATCCAGCACCCATATTCCTTACAGAAAAAAAAAAATGAGAACAGATCCAGGGTCAAATTCAATGGGAGAAAACAATTACAGCTTAACAAATACATGTCAGCATCACTCAAACTTTTTGCCAAAACACATAGGACAAAATCCTAGCTAAATTAGATCCATTATTTTGCAGTGGCTAGATGTTATGTAAAGAAGAGGAAGATACATGGAACTGGTATAATGATGCTAGCCATTGTAGCATCATCTGAGCCTTTCTTGAATATCTTTATTTTTTTTCACACTCTCCCAGTTATAAAAATGGAGGCACTTCAAGCTATTCTAGCATTCAATTTTTCTTATGTGTCTCAGTGAAACACTCATGTAGGAATTCTGCTGAAGTCCTTTCCCATTATTGCGGAATAGTTTTATGCAATCCAGTGGTGACCCTACCGCATTGACCTTCTAATTGAGCTTCTCTTTTAGCTTTTGGGCATCTCAGAACCTCATACTTTTCTGTGTTTTCCTCCTGGTAGCATTGACAGCTAGATCTCATCTCATTAGGTACAATACGAAACTACATAAAATACTCCTCTCGTTTTTTAAAATCTTCCCTCATCCCATTCTCAAAGATAATTTTCAATGAAATAGTAATGTTCTTGGGCAGAACGATTGGCTTAGATCCTTGAACTTCTGACAATTGTACTTTGCCATTATTTCTGTTTCACCACATGTTTCATGAAACCAACCCCTCCTCTTCTACTTATACCTCCTTCTCTCCTCCCCTTTCTCTTAACCTGTTTTATTGCCCTTTTTACCACTATGTGCTTCTTCATTATAACACCAGCTGGAATAATACCAAGCTTTAGATTCTTTTAAATTCACATAGTTAACTGGATTTCTTTTGATACTCAGTTTGGTGAGCTTTTCCTCTCTCTAAATTCTTATACTTTCTTTGCAGCCTCATTATATTCACTTCTGATAATATTCTACCATCTTTGACATCTGACCTTCTCTCTTCACACTTCTCCAAATTGTCCCTTAGAATCTTGCTAAACTTCTGCAGGGTTTCTTAGTTTTTCACTGTGTTCCAATTACATTTCTTGTTCTTTTCCCATTTTTACAGCTTTATTTATCCAGTAGTACTTTTTTGATCTTATCCAAACAGTGTCATGCACAAAAATCTACACAATAAGATGTTGGATTATTCTGGGGAAAAAATGCTTATAATATTCTTGGCTCCGCAATGTGCAATGATCCAGTCAATTACCTACATGAATTTGTTTGCATAATTATGTGTAGCAACAGCCAAGTTAATTTTTACACAGAAAGGTCAAGAGCCTTTCATCTTTCTTATTTACTTGTTCAAAAATAGTCAACAAAAAATTGAAAACACAGTACATTAACAAAGCTTTGATAAAGTGAAAATTGAGTCATTATAAAAAAAATATTGGCAACATGAAGGTATTAGTTTCTGCATATAATTGAATGGGAGGCTTTTTGAGTAGTAGATTCTGGACTGAAGTTACTGAAATCTGGGTAAATGTGGTTAGAAATGAAGATACAAAGGACACGCCTCTTGATGAAGGTATTCTGTATTCATGTATGCCTTATACAGTACTACAGGACAAAGAAACTACCAGACAAACTGAGGATGACCAATCTGTTAATTTTGGTTTCCCTCAATTTGTCATTTTTTCCCCTAACTTCCAATACATTTCAGCCTGTTTCCAAATCAATTTTTATTAATTTTAATTCCAGTGTGGTATCACAGTTAGATCACTGGATGAGGACTGAAGGACACTAATATATTTTTCTGTTTACGTTGTTTTATATTACACTTTTCTATGCAATTTGACCCAATGGACTCAGTGTTCTCTAATGCAGTCTGTTTTCTCTGCATGGGATTTTCAGTAATATATACATTTTTGTATGTACTTTCCCCTAATAGATACATTTTGCACATTTTTTTAAAAAAAAATTATTAAAACCCCAAATTTGAATATATAAAGCAACATATAAAGGGATGTAAAAAGACACAAAACAAATGAAGAAAATAAGCATCTACAAAAAAAAAAAAAAACTAAAAAAGACTAAGGAGACATGGAACTTGGATTGGGAAATTTTGTTGAAAAAGGTTAAAGAGAAAAGGGGATATAAAGAAGTTAATAATGCAATTAAAATGAAGATCCATATTTTCTAAGATGATTTTTTGATTGAAGAACATATTTTTTTTGGCCTTTGATAAGCCATTGAGATGGGGAGGGGGAGAGAGAGTACGCAGAGAGAAAAATTGTGTAATGTTATGTAATATTAGGTTTTCAAGCATTAAGGTAATAAAAGATTTTTAAAAAACTAAAAAGACAAGACTAAACTAAACAATGCTAAACTAACCAAGAGGGGATTAATATAATTTGCCCCATACACTCAGGTCCTCTAGCGTCCATTTACTTAAACCAGCCAGGACTAGACTGGCAAGTCACCCAGAGGACCTTGTCATCAACCATCCCTAGACTGTGGAATGGCCTTCCAGAAAAGATTCAACAGCAAAACACAGTGTCTGAACTTTAAAGACCTATCTGTTCCAGCAAGCCTAAGCAGTCAATTTTTAACTACAAGTTTGAAATCATTATATTTTAAATGGTATTTTTTAGCTGTATTTTAGCTGTATGTTAACCTTAAACATATATTTCTCTCTTGAACAAAGCTTCATGTGGTGAAGTCCATAAAAGCATTTTAATGCATAATTTCACCTTACTATTTATTCTAGACTCTTAATAGAGCTTGTCTAATGAAATGATTGTTAAAATAAATATTTTCTTTAAGTTTGTCATACCACAAAAATAATTGCCAGCCAAACCTTAAATCAAAACTTCTAATTGAAGAAGGTTGTTCCCTTTCAAGGTAATCAAATCTTTAAGCCAAGCAAAACAGCAGAGATAAAAATATAATTTCAGGTCAGGGAGCCTAAGATCTCTATTAAGAAATTCTGGAGTTAATATAAAAAGCAACAGTTAGAGGGGAAAGCCTTGCTTAGCTGCACTTTGTATATCACAGTTTTTTTGTCATCTCACCTTACCCAAAATGTGTCCTTCTCAAATGAGTATATGGTTTTAATCTATAATGACATAATAACATTTTGTCCAAAATTAATATTTTTTTAATTTCAATAATTGACGAATTCACATTATCAAAAGCCTTTTCTACATTCCAAAAAGTAAGGCCACCTCTTTTTTATTAAGAGCCTCAAAATACTCTAAAAAGTATGGTTTTGCATACACAATTTTTTCCCCACAAAAATTAATGTATAATGTAATTTTTCCACAAAAATTAATGTTAGAGTCTTGTTGTCTTTGTGTTATGCTCTGCCTCCAGAACATGGACTCTGACTCAGAGTCTGAAACAGGGAGCATACCAGAGGCTGAAGCAGCAGGCACGCCCAGACAAGAAGAGGTTACAGTGCCATAAGCAGAACAGGGGGCAGTGCCAGCTCCAACAGAGAGTCCTGCCTTTTCAGACATAGAAGAGAACTTGCCTGTACCCACCTTTGCAGAGTACAGACAGCATAGAGAAAGCCAGTATTGCTCTCTCAGAATTTATAACTGGCAACAATTAATCAAGCCACAGCTGCGCTAGGCTTCAGACCTATATAGCTGCCACCCTTCCTCTCCAGGAGTTGTCAGAGCTTATCTGACCTTCTACCCTGCCAGATACCTTGCTGAATACTCCAACTGACTTTGTACACTCTCTTGCCTTGGAACCCTATTGGATTTTATTTATGACCCTATGCTTACTGCCTGGGAGTAAGTAATGAGCTGGAACTATTCAGTTTGTTTGAATTATCAGCTATACCAAGATGGAGATAGGTCACTTTGGCCTTTTCACATGGGGTTTTTGAAATGGTGCAGTCCGTCCTCCAAGGAGGAGGTCTGCACCTCGGACCAGACTGGGTCGGACCTATTTAATGTAGATCTGCACCTCAGTCCAGTCCGGAACAACTCCAAGTGGTCATCCAGTGTGCTTTTGAAAGACCTGATTTTTCCGGTCTTTCAAAAGCATGGAGCACGCCACTGCGAGCCTGCTCTCTTATGCAGATTTGCAGGCTCACACCAATACGAGCCTGTGATCTGCCCAGGGGCAGGCTTTAGGCTGGTGAGCTTCAGCGGTTGGTCAAGACCCTCGACCAACTGGAAGCCGCCATTTGGGATGCTGGAGCAGTGCGTATTGATGAGCACGCACTGTTCCGGAGCACCGTGGACTGGACTGGGGAGCTGAAACATCCGGTGAGTAGATTTCTCTTAGCTATTCTTCTTTTTCCCCCCTTAATTTCATCCAAAATGTGTTGCTTATTCTGTTGTCTGTTCCTTTTTAATTCTGTATTCTGTTGTATATGAAATCAAGTCTCTTATAACTGCTACATTTGCATCCCAGACCAATATCAGTACTAATAAAAGTACTAATATCAGTACCTTTATTCAAATTATCTTTCAAGGGGTTGTTGTTGGCTTTATTCAGAATGTCTTCATTCTTACGTAAAGCATCATTTAATCTCCAACTGAGCTGACAACATCCTTTTAAATGACAACATTACTGGATTGTGGTCTGAAAATTTTGCATTTTTTCACAAAATTGAAATTGTATTGTATATTTGAGGAAACATAAATGTTGCAGCATACTATAATATGTTTTGATTCCCATTTTAGTTTGAGAAGTATCAGTTTGGTAAGTTACTACTGCAAAGCAAACTGAAGAGATTTCTTCTTCATATTCATTATCTTTCTGTCCCTCAAATAGGGAAAAGCTAAATAGCATTGTTTGTTAGCTTAACCATTATTTGAAAAATGGGACATTAATACAGTGAGATAGCAGTAGTATTTGGATTTTAAAAGGAAAAAATAATTACATATAGCAAAGATGTAGCCATGACTATATGTTTCATAGATTTTTTTTTTAAAAAAGTTCTACAGCCCACAAAAGTCTTTCATACTACTTTAATGCCATGAAATGATAAATGAGATAGAAGGCCAGTGTCTCAGTAAATACCATTAGAAATCCATGTTAGAAAGGTGGCATATCCAATATATGTGTTTAAAGTCAGTACAGTTATAAGAATCCCTTCATTATGTTCACCATAAAGTAAACATTATTTACTTTTACATTATTTACTTTAGAGCAAGTGTATTGTGTTAAAAAAATGGCAAGAAGAAATACAGGAAGGTTTAACAATAAATTAGGACACTTTTTTTTTTAAAAAAGGCTACTTCAGCTTCGTGCAATATTTAATAAAACTATTGTAACACTGTAGCTTCAATATGCTATAAAATATACTTTAGACAAAACATATTAAAATAAACAATATGTCTGCAGTGATAAATACTAGGAGAATCTCATAAGTACCAGTGTCTGTGCATTTCTATCTAATCTAATCTAAGCAGAGCAATAATATTTGATATCTTTCTTTATATAAACCTCTGTGGATTAATTTTTTCACTTATCTGATGCAATTTTCTAGCTATAGTATTTCTCTGTATTTTACTATTATTGGTTTTGTAACGTGCATGTGATTTTTAATTTTTGTTGCTCCATTCCAAATCTGTCATTACACTCTGATGTATATTACCTTATGTTACCATGCATGCTATACACTGTAAAATATTCATTGACTAAAGATCCTTCTTCCCGTTCTTCATTCCTGGTATTGCATTAGCTTGGAAGACTTACAATACTTTCAAATTAAATGTACACAAACGGGTTCAACAAAGATTCCTGTCTCAGCTTTATTTTGGCAATACTTCAATAATGTTCTGTTGAACATACTTAGAAATGGATTACTGACTGTTGTGATCAGCTGGAGCAGTGGTATACCAGATTCCACATGAACCTTATTTCTGCAACTTCATAAATTTATTGTTTGACTGTTTTTTCAATGTCTCTCTCAATTTCACAATATTGACCTTAAATACTACGCAGCCAAATTTTGAACCCTGTAATTTCAACTATGGAGGTAAGGATATGCTAAGCATTTCAAAAGTCCTTATGCATTCTTTCTCAGAAGTAAATTCCACTGAGTTCAGCAAGACCTCCTCTTGGTTGATACATGGCGCAGTAGCCCATCTCAGAATCTATTACCAGGACTAGGAGAACTAAGCCTCTTTATAGATCTCAACATGAGTAGGAAGTGGAATAGAAATGTATTTCACTTATATACGCACAGAGACATGGGATTGCATTGCCTCTTAAGCAGTCTGATTTGTTTGTTTTTGTTTTGTTTTGTTTTTAGTTTGGCAGTACTTTCCCCCACAATTTTCCAAGGCCAGGACCATATTTGTACATTTTTTTCCTAGAAATGCGCTGCTGAACAGCAGCCATCAGCTTCCAGAACGGTACTGGTTCACAAGCCACGACTTTGGGTAGTACTGTTCTAAAAGACCTGGAGATGTAAAAATACTATACTGACTGGAATAAATGATCCATAATGCATTTTCCAAATCCAGTTCCCTTATGCATCTGTGACTAAGTTCAGAATAGATAGATGTGTAACTTAACATTAAAATGAAAAAGAAGAGAAGAAAAGAAACATGATCAGAATTGAGAAGGATTTTATGCAACAATATTAAGTAGACTTATCATCTAGACTTCAGTGATCCCCATAAAATGAGGTGGTCAACAACTCAAGGTTCAGGCACAACGCACACTTCATTCAGAAGGCTACACCCCTCCTTTTTTGTTTGTTTTTTTTAAAATGCAAGGTGCATGTGTGCCCTCTAAAAGGTGTGGGGGACAATTATTCCACAGGGAAAATAGTTATTCCCCCATACCATCTCTTTGACCCAGAAAATGGTCTTACTAAAAAAATTTTATGTTAAAAAAAAAACCAACACAAAACAGAAGAGGCCTTTTCTAAAGTGGAAAATTTCCTTCCTTCTTTACAAAGGGCCTAAACCATCCAGAAATGGGAGAAGGTGCTACAAAATTATCACCATATCTTCCAGAGCACAAGTGGGAGCATTTTCTTCTTCTTTTTTTTCTTTCAGCCCTCTCAAATGTGTGTGAGGAGATTTTGAGGTCGGAGTCACAGAATAACTATGAGTATTCGTACAGCATGTGGGCTACGCTTTCTTCACCTCATCGTAAACCATTAAAATGGTCCCAAAGAGAAATGATCCCAAATGGTCTTTGGGAAAATACTTTGGGACCAAAACTCAAAGTATCTGTCAGCTACAAAGGCCAGGAGCCAGCCCTGGATGTTGAGAAATTTTGAGAGCTATAGTTCTGTACCACCTGAGACTTGCACTGTTTATATGCTCCAAAGATACTGACTTAAAACATCCGACAATCAAGAAATTCTGCATCTAGAAGAGCCTTCTCCAATATGATAGCCCCTAAATCTTTTGGATTTCCTTTCCATCAACCCAAACCAGTATGACAAATTATCAGGAATGTGAAAAGTTATTTAAAATATCTGGATGGCACCAGTGTGGGAAAGGTTGATCTAAAAACAATGCAACATTCAGGGTCCTGCTGACATAATTGTCTTTAAACACATCAGTGGGAGTATAGTGTTTAGCTTGAGGGAAGCAATAGTACCACTCTCTTATGCTTTGGTCAGACCCCACCTGGAATACTGTTTCCAGTTCTGGGTATCACAATTCCAGAAGGATATTGACAAGTTGGAACATGTCCAGAGGAGGGCAACCAAATGGTAAAATGCCCTATGAAGAACAGCTTTGGGATCTGAGAAGGTTCAGCCTGAAAATGAGAATGTTAAGAGGTGACATGATAGCTATGTTTAAATATTTGAAGGGATGTCATATGGAAAATGAAGCAAGCTTAGTTTCTGCTGCTCCAGAGATGAGTAAGTGAAACAATCGTTTCAAACTTCTAGAAAAGAGATTCCATCTAAACATTAGGAAGGACTTCCTGACAGTAATAGCAGTTTGACAGTGGAATATGCTGCCTTGGAATATTACAGAGTTTCCTTGTTTGGAGGTTTTTAATCAGAGGCTGGATGGCCATCTATCAGGACTGCTTTGATTGTATATTCCTGCATGGTAGGGAATTGGACTCAATGGTCCTTGTGGTCTCTTCCAGCTCTATACATCTATGATTCTGTGATATGA
Source organism: Iguana delicatissima (assembly GCA_948472985.1). Lineage (NCBI taxonomy): Eukaryota > Metazoa > Chordata > Lepidosauria > Squamata > Iguanidae > Iguana > Iguana delicatissima. Next base: position 25,353 of record CAOKZL010001677.1, on the reverse strand, counting down.
CTTAGAATCACACATTCTGACAAACATTTCCACATGTATTTGCAATGTAGAAGCAATGTGCAATGTGTCCCACTATTAGAAACTGATATGCCACAATAACTGGCTTGCTTTTCCCATCTCCTTAATTATTCTGCTTGACTACTATTATGATTCATTCATCTAAAGTGGTCTCAGCTGTATCCTCTTCTAATCAGCCATAGCATCCCATCAGGAACTTGGAAGAGATTAGTGAACAGTTGTTTATTGGATCTACTGTAATGGTTTTCCACTGAGGTTTTCATGTCATTAAAAAAGAAGGATTGAATAAAATCATGAAGGATACTGTGAAAGCACTAAATTCAGAGATAATATAATCTGATTATTGAAGGCAGGCAACAAATAACAAAAGACAGCTAAGTGGACTAACTGGTATCATCCAAGGGGATATCTTGTTGGCCATTGCCGAAGAGAGAATGATGAATTAGATACAGTGCTGTAGAGTGGTATCAGATGATGTGTGCAAGTGACAGCAGTTCTTGTGAGCAATTAAGCATCGTGTTTTTCAGCTGGCTGCTTCATCAGCTGGACCTTTTATATCTATCTATCTCTGGGTTTTAGTTTGTTTTTAATAAAGTTTATTAGTTGTCTTACCTGCTATCTATTTAGTGGAAAGGCAGAATAAAAATGCAATAGATAAATATTTGAATCACTAATCACCTTCTCCTATGCCCAACTTGGTCTTCAATTCCTGGATGCTTCAAGATCTCATTAGGCTCTGAGAATGATAGCAAGAATGACTCAGTTCTTACATGGAAGGAATACAGGTGTACACAGAGGGACACCATTGGTTCTACCATGTATCATTCCCTCTCAGCTCTATGTGGTGGGCTGCACAGAATGAAACAGGAATTATTGTATCCATAGCCCATCTTCAAAGCCCACTTCTTAATCTATATATACTCACCCTGCCTTCTTATCCTCATAGCTACACATTACACATAATTACTAGTTTATAGCTATGTCTCTTGATTTAACTCAGTTACAAGTATGGCTGTAGCATTTTCAGGATAATAGCATATGGTGAGGGAACCATATCTTTCCCATATCATACCCATAATCTTCCCAGAGATTGAACATCTTCTATGCAAATATGTGAAGGGATTATTTCCATGTGTGTCTGTGGGAATTTCTTTTATTAAGTCTCATGTTTGTGGTAGGTGGATTTTGGGTGGTTTGTAGCAGTAAAGAGAATGGATGGGTACATGAAGCGTGATACCAGTAACACTAAACCCTGCAAATGCATTTAATTTAAGTATATCAACATGCTGTACATGTGATATACACATTTGCAATACATTAAATATAATGTGTAGTATGGTATTGAGTTAGACAAATCCTGGAGCCCTGGTGGCGCAGTGGTTAAATGCCAGTACTGCAACCACAAGGTTGTGAGTTCAATCCTGCCAGGCTCCAAGGTTGACTCAGCCTTCCATCCTTTCGCAGGTCGGTAAAATGAGTACCCAGCTTGTTGGGGGCAATTAGCTAAAAATACATTGTAAACCGCTTAGATAACACTAGTTGATAGGCGGTATAGAAATAAATAAATGCTAAATGCTAAAAAATGCTGAGGCTATTTGTGTTTGCATATTTCAGTCCTGAATCTACCAGATGTAGTAGCCTTAACATTCCTATATTCAGTTATTTTACATGCCTTTCTAAGATCATATGCACAGCAGGTATTCATGTCATTTTTCTATTTATCATGCCTTGTGTTTTTTGCATCAGTTTGTCTATACCTGGTTTGAATTTATCCATCCTCCATTTTGTAATGTGCTGTTCTCTGTCCTGCAGGTCTGAAGAGCATGTGTTGCAGAGCCTCTCACCTTATATATTAGGAAAACTTTATTTTTATATAAACTTACTTCATGATTTTACTAAAGAAGACTAAGCCTGATTTACTTCTCTCCTAGACCATGTGACTATGCTGTGGTTGTATGGGACTGCTTGTTGTTCACTTTTTGATTGTGAACACCAATCACTCTGCCCATGACAGAATATCTTTTACATATTTATAACACATTTATTTAGTTAGTTATAGAACTTATACCTCTCATTTCTCTCTGGATACAACAGAATCCGCTCTAGCCATGTTAAAGTATGAACGATGAAAGGATACATTCAGCATGTTCCATGAGGACTGGATGGGCATCATGATACTGATTTGCATACAGGATTGCTTATGAATCTCTACTGCCATATACAGAGAAACAAGTTTCCATACATAAGATCCTAGATCAGTTGGATATCAAAATCTATGTCCACTCACTGGCTTAGGGAGAGAGATGATGTCCATTACTTTTGGACACATTCCTTCTTCTATCCTTGCAGTCTCTGTCTAATTTTTTCCCTTCATCACCTTCAAAATGGATAGGAAGCAGTGAATTGCAATGATGCAGTACTCTGTGAAAGTAATGATGTTGGTCTGAGTTAGGAAGTGGTAGATATCACTTGCGACAGAACTGAATGGTAGTATTTATTAACCCATCCATCTTCAAGCTAATCCAAGGTGAAAAGCCTCTTCATTACTCTTTGTACTTCAATGGGAAAAGGCTTGGCTGTAACCCTGCCACACTTAGTGCACAGTAATTTGGCAAGGGCATGACACTATTAGACTACACTCTTTGCAAAATGAGTGCTAAGGGGTGCTAAGGGGGAAAAAAAAACCTTGGCAAGTACTGTCATTCCCCAGAGTATTACACAAGCATTTCCCTTTGTCTGATGGTTCTTGCTCACCGATTTTGAAAAAAACCTATATAAACTATTAAACAGAATGGATAGAGTGACAAAATTAGTAAACAGAGAATAATAATCCAGTCTGGTGTACTTACCCACAAGTGCATTCTCTAGGAATTACCAGCACAGCTGGAACAGAGAGCCATAAAAAAAAACGTTGAACACTACATTCCCTTTTAGGCAATCTGCTGCTGGAGATGCAAAACTTTTTTGAGGGGCCAAGTAGCCCAAAGTGAGTCTTATCTTTTTGCTTCACTACTCCTTTCTTTTTATCTCTCTTCCACCACTTCTCTGTTCCTCCCTCCCTCCTGCCCACCGACCCTAAAAATGGGGATTCTGAACTAATAATGAGCACAGGACATTGAAATAAGTATGAGGGCCAGATAAGATCAGGTCAAAGGCACAAGTTGTCCACTCCCACTGTGTAGGACTGAAGCTTAGAGATGGACTTCTCATGCCTGAACACTTCAAGCATAATCCAGCAGGACCAGTTCTTTTGTTAGGCAAGCTGATGTGGCTGCCCACACACAAATTGGTTCGCTATTGAATTAGTTTTTCCTGTAATTTCAGTGCCGTGTATGGGGAATGGTGCTTGCCTCATGTACCAAAATAACTTTTCTGGTCTTGAGTATTGTGTACTTTGGTTTGAACAGCTAGGGGACAGCAAGTTTTGGATGACTTTGCAATCCTGAAATCATTAATCAAAATATAATCCCACTGAGTTCAACAAGTGTAGCTAACTTCCAAACCATGTGTGAAAAACTGATTACTTCTCATTTCTTCTTTATAGGATTGAAGCAGACAGTGCAAGGATGCATGATTACCCTAAAGCATCTTCTTCTTTCTCCCTATCCACTGATAAAAAGCATGAAACATGCAAACATGACAGTATGAGATTCTCCATCCTCATTCCCTATGTCATTGGGAACAAGAAGTGAGTCAAGAAAACTCATAGTGCTCTGACATTACTGCTAGGATCCTGCATCTCTGCAACTACATTTCCCAGTTTCAACCTTTCCCTCTTAAATTAATCTTGTAAGTACTGTAGCCTACTGGCTGGGATGCCCCAAAAACATTACTGGCCCAAAGGCCAGCCGGCCCCTCCCTAAACTGCAAACCCCAGGATTCCATAGGATGTTGAAAGTGGTACAATAGCACTATAACTGTCTACTGTGGAAATGGCTTGAGATTCTGTGTGTCATGTTATGAGCCTCTCTAGGAGTGAGTCTCTTGAGGATGTCATCAGTTGCAAGGGGACTCTTGATGGGCACATGGGAAAGGGGTTGTGGAATGGATTTCAGTCCAAATTAGAGACAGGTGCATACTTTGGGAAAAGGGGGGCAAGGTTGGGGTTTAGCATTATTCTTATATTGGCCTCCCCTTTTGTTGTTTATACTTATTAAAATTATTAAGTAGCTGAATAGAGGCCTATTTCAGAGACTCTCAGCTAAAGCTCAACACTGAAAATGAAATTCCTATAAATAGCAATGTGAAATTGTGTTCTGGTATTAGGGCATACTGCTGAGCAATAACACTTGCTAAGTGATAAATAGTTTTCAACTGCACGCCCTTCATCCTTCAGTAGAACATTAATCTAAAAGTGAAGGAATGTTGAGCATCTCTGCCACTACTTTTTTATGAATACATTATCATTCATCTTAAATCCCATTTAATACTTCAGATGCCAGATCATATACATCTAGATATAAAGTACCTGAAAAGATGCCAGCTTCAAGTCTACTCCCCAGTTCTGCCTTGCTTATTATTAAACAGAAGAAGGAAGGTCTTTTCTTTTTTAAGTTCCTGGGATGTTAGAGAAGGGTGGTGGCCCTTCCTGCTGCCATTACATTCATTTCCATGGTGCTCCTGTGTTATCTGAGGACCTTCCCAGAATTTCATACCTTTCTTTCTGTGCAAGTAAAAGAAAATAAATGTGGCTGTAGCAGCACAGCTCAATAGGATCCAGAGTACATCACTGTAACTGTGTGAAAATATACTCCTAGTTTACTGGGTCATCTCAAAGTGTCAGATCAGGAAGGTGAATTTGGACCTTTCCCACTCAGGTAGGAAACTGAGCATGGTGCAGATTTTGGGGCTCTCTTCTCCCTTCCCCAATTCATACTTCAAGCTGAAGACATTCAGCTGAGAACTTTCATCTCAGCTCATTGTAGTAGTTGCCATGAATAAAGCACAATTAAGTTGTTGTCAGTTCTTTGGGCTAGGGAATGGTATTTGAACAAACATGTGGTAGTATGTTCAGAGGATTAAAATGAAGCATTAGAGTTTGGAGGACACAAATGTAAAAAGTCGGCAAGAACTATATGAGAATATGAAAATGGTGCAAAAACACCACCAGCCCTGTGGTTTGTGAAACTGGCAGTAGAAAAACAGGTTTGAGAGAACTGTATAAATGAATGCAGGAGCAGGAATGAGAAAGAACTACAGAATTACAGCCATTTTCACTTCCAACAATGCGGGCTCCTGATATATTCAATTCTTTCACCCTACGGATTTGCTTGTGATTTTCTGCATTAATTTTCTATGATTAAATTAAGCTGAGACATTTACTAGCCACCATTACATATACTTCTTTGAGGCTTCTGTGCCTGTTTTTGCTTTTGCAGCCTACTTTTCTAGACTGCCCCTTATTGACACAAATTGGAATTCTTCATTGGTTTCCACAGGCTTAAGACCTGGCCTGGGATATACACAATTAGAAGATAATTGCCTCCATTCACCCAGGTGGCACGCTGCAGTGATGCAGGCTGTGTTGATTCAGCTGCGACTCAACATGAGGTGGCATCGTACCACTCATCTCTGTTTGAAACCAAAGGTCAAAATTATACCTTTCTACTTGCAATATAAATGCCAACTGCCAGAAACAATGTACTTTCCACATGTGGATTACTCTTGAAAATTACATTGTGTAAACCATATATGAACAGAACCCTGAAAATTATTTCTTTCACTCTGAGATAAGATATGTTTTATTCTCAAGTAAGTAAGGTCAGACTATGGAATAAGATAGTACCAGTTTTATTCAACAGAGGAAAGTGCCAAGCTGATTTCTGATCTTAGGATTTAGGAATATCAGTATGTCCTCCTACACGATACTGCAGTGAACCTCCAGCCTTCAGGAGCAAATGCTTCAGAAGTCCAACCAGTGTAGAAGAACCTTAAGCTGTAGCTATTCCAGCCTGTCAGGGGAGGGCAGTTTCAGATATGGGGAAAGGATAGTACACAACATTACTCTTTTCTTTCCTTAGACCTCTCCCACCATGTTATGTAACACTAGAACAAGCATTCCCTACTAGACTAGAGAACTGCCAGTCACATTTATAAGGTACATAGGAGGTGGGTAAGCGGTTAAATACTAAGCCATCCCTGTGTAGTATAATGGGATTTTTTTTTTTTTAAATAGCATCCTAATGTTCTTTCAGGATATATGCTGTATGCTGTCAGGGATTTGGACTGGCCAACTCTGTCTGTTTGTCTGTTGTGCTATACAAGTCCACATGTTTGATGCCAGGATCACCAAAAATGGGGTATTATCTATGGCCCCTCCACTGTCATAAGGGTTAAGGGTGCAGAACTTCACAAAAGTCAAAAAACCACAAATAACTCCCTCACTTCCTCTCCCATTCCCTTCTGGGGCTTCTCACATCCTGTTCCCTTGCAAAATGGAAGGGAAGGGGGAAGCCTTGCGCAAGCCTTCCTTTTCCTCTCCAGAGCTCCCCCTTTCTTGTTCCCATATTAAAGAGAAGGGAATTGTGATGGGGGAAAGCTTCATATGAGTTCTCTGCAGTGGGGCAAAATGCATAGGAATGGGAGGACAAGTTCCAAAGGGGTAAAGGAAGGCTCATGCAAGGTTTTCTCCCCATTCCCTTCCTTTTTGCCCCAGTGAGAGTTCTCCATGGTGGGACAAAATGCGCGAGAGTGGGAGAACGGCTGGGAAAGCATGCAAACTAGTGAATAATCAAATTTGCTAAGGGAAGCCTGTGAATGTGGAGGGAGTACTGTAATGGGAACAGAAGGGAGACAATGGTAAGGTTTTGAATCCCCTTTGTCAATTATTTCAGGCACGTTTCAAACATCCCTTATCTGACAGCTGTTACCTGATGGTAACATCACAGATACAACTGGGAATGCCTTTATATAGCTTATGTGCCAAGTGTGCCCATTCATGATGATGTCAGGCCTAGCCATTGTGCTATCTCTCTTGGCTACACTTGTTTAGTTACAAGGAAAAAATGCTGAACTTCCAGAAGATTTTGCAGTTTGAACTTTTTTTGTGAAAATTTATTTATACAAAAGACTTGTGCAAAAAAAAAACACACTGAATTTTACACAAAAAGTATTTTTTACAAAGCAGTCTGCTTTTTGTGCAAAACAATTTGTTGTGCAATTTTTTCTGACAAAGCTTGAGGGCTTTTTTGCACAAATGTTCACAAAATTACTTTGTACTAAACTGCACAAAAATTCTTGTAATCTCATACACAAGGGCAAGAAGTTATGAAATTAATCATCCTTGCAACTGAGAACCAAAAGGTTTGCATACCTACTCTACACTATAATCTAAAGATTGATTCCATTTTAATTTCTTCTGTACCATATTTTTTTAAAAAATGGCTTCAATTCAATAGGCTCTTAATGAAGAGTAAAGAACTACATGTGGGCATATGGCATCGCAGTGCAACCTCTGTGCAGAATAGTAACATGTGGCAATTCACACAGACATAGGCTTGAGTTGCACAATAGCCAAAGCACAATGCATTGTACTGTGTGCACCTGTCTGTGTAGGGTACATTGAGCTGGCTATGGCCATCACCCAGTGTCATCGGTTGTCCAATTATATTTCTGGCATTACATCCTGAATGCAAAACATTACTAACTGTGCAACAGTGCTTCTTCTGTGGCCTCCTGAATATACCTGTTGTGTATTGTCATGCTCCACAGTCTTTTGTTTCTTCCATTGCCTGCTGAATTTATCCATTGTGTAATGGTGAGTTCATCTCTCAATATATACAGCACCTACTCCATGTGTACATGTTGCTCCCTGAATCCAGGCCAAGATGTTACAAAAGCAAAGGGATCAGCCAGAACTCAGGCAACATTAGGAAAATTTCCTACTCACCTATAAACCTATAAATCTAACATAAATTATAGAAGGTCCAGAATGCCAACTACAGTACAGTGGTTCGGGGAAAAGACCCATAGTTCTTTTACATTTGTTTCAGAATTCACAAGTCAGGGATCATACATGCACACACATCTTTGAAAAACACGATGCTCAGCATTTCATCATAGAAAACACAGAATTTCAGAGTTAAAAAATATCTTTGAAAGAGGGATCCAATCCCCAGCCTTGGAAAGCAGAATAAATCCTCTTGTTTGTTTGTTAAACACAACACACTACCCTTCCAGTCATTATCAATTTAGCAACATAATGTATATTTGTTTCTTCTAATTATGTTTTTATACCAAAGCAAATGTCAATTTTTCTCTAATTAAACTTTTGTTCCAAAGCAAATGAAACATCTTAAAAATAACAGAGAGTAATCAGTAAATCATTCTTTAAAAAATAATAGAGAGGGTAGTATGAAGAGGATTTCTTAAGTATCACAGAATTCATGAAAATCAGAATCTCTCTGTGTAAGTACTGCTCAGTGTTTAGGGTGTGCTCCCCACTGAAAATTAATCAGGTAGACATGTGAATTGGCTGCAAAAAGTATTCATCAACACAGAATCCAAAGCACACAGCTGTATCACACCATATGGGAGGCGACGAGCCAACTGTAAGACACATGGATAAACAAGGGTTTCAGATAACTGCCCAAGAAAACAATGTATTTAATTTAACCTAATATGGTTAGTTGGGGCTTAATTCTCCACTACTCTAACAAACGGTTGATTTGGCAAGTTTGGTTTTTCACTCTTGCAAAAATAAATAAAATAAAAATGATGAAATGGATGCAGTGAAGTATGAACTCTTTAGACATCAACCTCATTATTTCTGATTTGTCCTTCACAGAGACCACAATGCCAAAGATAGAGAGGAAACAGTGGGATTGCCAAAACATGAGAATGTCTCTGGACTACAATCTCTTACCCACAATTACTTTCATGCCATAAATAGAATCAAGAATGGGTGTGAGGCCTAATAGGAATCCTGCCTTAATATTGGTTAAATCAACTTATTATTTTTCTCATTTCAGAAAATAGATCCAAATAATGTTGAAATAATGCTTGATTATGTCCAGAGTTCCAAATTAAATTTTAAACCCTTTTTTTTTTTTTAACCCTGATAATATTGAAATATTCCAAACCTTTCATGCAGGGGAATCCTATGACTTAAAAAATACTGATGGAATATAATAAAAAATGTCAGAAATGCCCTTCGTTTGGGAGAAAGGACTCTTAAGTCTCTAGTCTAGATAATCCTGTGAACTCAAAAGTCTCATATTCTGCCACGTGTAAAACAACTTGAAATTAAATTCTCCCTTCTTTACACTGGCCAAATTCAGCAGGGAAGACTGTTTCCTTTCTTGTTTTCACAGTTACCATGAATATGTTGTAACTGCCTGCCACAGAATTGTGAGAGCCCCTCTATGGAAAAGAAGAGGCACACAATTCTAGCAGAGTGCTAACAATTTGAAATTCTGGGCCTGGATGGATGAATCTGTTTTTGCTTTGTTTTTCCTATGTACGTGTAATGAAACCCACTAAATTCCCCCTATTCCAAATACTCTGAAATTTGCAATTTTCATAGTTTCTCACTTCTGCTAGGAGTGTGGACTCTGAAAGCCCAGGCACCTTAGATCCAGCTTAGATTCAGTGGCCAACCAAGCATGTTGGGATCACCTGGCACATGGAAAACTGCTGGGCTCCACTGCTTCTTGGGTCATCCATCAGGCTGTTAAAAGCCACTCCTGGCACAATGGTGACCAGCAGGGTAACAAAGAATGGAGTCACTCTGTCTGGCTAGCCAAGCTGGTACTTTATGTCTTCTGTGGTTGTCTCTTGCTCTCTTTAAATTCCTCCTGGCTTGCTCTTTCAAGGTAACCTAACACAGCATACCCTTTTCCAGCTGTTGCAGATTACCATGCTGGGATCAACAGGTGTGCAAGATATTTTCTCTGTTCTTTAGCAGTTCAGGCTTGATTGACTCTTCCCTCAGATTCCCTCAGGTGCATCAGCAAGTTCTAACCTGGTGAGTCCCTCCAGTTTCTTACACACACACAAACTTTCACTGAATACTACTCCCAGTCTCTTGAGCAACTGCAAAACAGCCATGCCCCCAGAAAAACAAACAATCACACAGCTGTAAAACACACACATACACAAAAACCCTACACTCCCAGGAACACCCAAATCAGAATAGAATACAGGATAAAAGCAGGGAGCAATGCTTCTCCACATGGAGGAAACAGCATTGTGCTCTCACAGAGCATCTATCAGACCTTCTCACAATTCTCCTGGCTGTCTGAGAAGAGAAGAACTATTTGAACGCCATGCATACAGCCCTGATTAACACCACATTTCCAGCAGCAGCAGAAATTATTCCCTGTGTTCATATCCCATAGCAACACCAAGGGATGGGGATCACTGCAGCTTCCACAGTATATTAACTCCTGGCACTACACAAAAAGTGTCCTTGGGAGTGTGCTGTCCAGGTGTTTAACCCTATGACACTGACACTATGTCACTGAAAAAAGGTTAAGCATCTTGAATAGCTCCTTTAAAGTTCAGATTGTGCCCTGCTGACATGGAAACCACTGCCTGGGTTCTAGCTCCAGTTTGCCATCCTCTCCATTATCTGGATGTAGGTCTCACTGAACACCGTGGCACCTACTCTTGACTAGAGATGGAAAGAATAATTGAAAAAATGAAAAAATGAATAATAAATTAAAAATATGTTTTCTGAGCAGCAGGAAACCCTGAGGAAAAGGATCCTGGACAGATGAGAACTTATTCTGATGATTTGATAAAGAAAGATAGTATGCTATACACTTTTAATTTTTTTTAAAAAAATGCTATTCTACTCAGAAACTGACATTTTCTGTACAACACCCCACTTTTTTTCAGAAAAAAATCTCAAAGATGAATGTATTTGAAAACTGCACAATTTTTAGGACTTCATTGCAATGGGGAGAAAAAATAGTAAAATTAAGTGTTCTTATCAACAGGAATGAGATTTTAAAAAGAATTATATCCTTAAGCTTTACCATCATATTGTCTGCTAACCCACACATATTTCACTACTGATAGAGCAGACAGTGCTGAGACTAGCCCATGGATGTCATCCTCAAAAAGCAAAGACAATGGCCAACAAGATGCCCTTTATATTCACAGAGAGACTGCCCTGAATACCTATTGTAAGGAAAAAACACTCTTATCTTTCTGCCAAGCATGCTGTTCCTCCTATATCTATTTCCTTGTGGTTGACCTGCTGTCTGTGCAATGGGATAGTTGTAGCCCTATAGATATCTCTGGTATCCAAGCTGCCCCTGGTACATAGTGCCAGGGCCTCCATTTTCCTTGTCTTCCTGTCACTCACACTGGCACTGCTTTGTTTTGCCCATTACTCCCTCCCCTTTCACATGATGAATCCTTTTTTGTGCCCTCTCTACAGACAAGTTGCTGGACAGATGACCATGCCTTGTGCATAACCCCTGTAGCATGGTGAAGACTAGTTGCAGTTTGTTATCTTTCTTGCCATCTTCCCTGAGTGTGGTAGAGACAGATGCTCCAAACACATCCAGCCCCTTCTCTTTATCTATGTGATCTGAGGTAAAGTCCTTTTCCTTGAAATGTTTTTTATAGCATGCTGTGTCCTATCTTGTTTCTTGTGCATGTTTGTCTATGTATGGCTGTTGCCCTTCAACTCCAAGCTGTCTTGGATGAAACAGATTATCTAGATCCATTTCAAACTGGCTTCAGGGCAGGATATGGAGTCGAGACTGCCATGGTCGCCTTAGTGGATGATCTACGTCTGGGTATCGACAGGGGAAGTGTAACCCTGCTGGTACTCTTGGACCTCTCAGTGGCTTTCGATACCATAGACCATGGTATCCTTCTGGAACGCCTGAGAGGGCTGGGGATCGCGGGCACTGCACTTCAGTGGTTCCGGTCCTATCTCTCGGGTAGATACCAGATGGTGATGCTTGGGGACAGCTGCTCCTCGAAAAAAGAGCTTAAATCTGGCGTCCCTCAGGGCGCCGTCCTGTCCCCAATGCTATTTAACATCTACATGAGACCGCTGGGAGAGATCATCAGGAGGCATGGAGAAAGGTGCTATCAGTACGCTGATGACACCCAGATATATCTCTCCATGCCTCGGATAATAGCATCGACTAAGGGTGGCATCTCACCTCTAAATAAATGCCTTGAAGCAGTAATGGACTGGATGAGGAAAAACAGACTGAAGCTGAATCCAGATAAGACAGAGGTACTTGCTGTCAAGGGCCCTAGCCCAGGTATGGAGGTTTGTCAACCAGTTCTAGACGGGGTCACACTTCCCCTGAAAGACTGTGTCCGCAGCTTGGGGGTGCTCTTGGACTCAGCGCTTCAGATGACAGCTCAAATTGATGCGGCAGCCAGGAGCACCTGCTATCAGCTTCGGCTGATACGCCAGCTGCGCCCCTTCCTGGACTTGGAACACCTAAAAACAGTGGTACATGCTCTGGTAACTTCATGGCTTGACTTCTGCAATGCGCTCTACATAGGGCTACCCATGTGCTTAGTCCGGAAACTTCAATTAATTCAGAATATGGCAGCCAGGTTGGTCACCGGAAGATCTAAAACTGACCACATAACACCTATATTGAAGTCTTTACACTGGCTGCCTATTAGTTTCCGGGCACAGTACAAGGTGTTGGTTTTTACCTTTAAAGCCCTTCATGGCTTGGGGCCAGCCTACTTGCGGGATCGCCTTCTCCCATATAATCCGCCCCGCACATTAAGGTCCTCTGGGAGGAATCTACTGCAGCCAATCAGAACTAGGTTGGCTGCGGTTACCCAGAGGACCTTTTCTTCAGTCGCTCCCAGGTTATGGAATGGCCTGCCGGAGGAGACCCGGCACATTACCAGTCTTGACTGCTTTAAAAAAGCAGTCAAGACTGTTCTCTTCCGACAGGCCTTCCCAGACTAGTGTTCCACTGCCTCTCATCAATTGTCCCTTTGTTTTTAATTGTTTTGTTTTTAACTTTTAGTTTTAATTTTATTTTAATCTGTTTTAATAGTTGGTGTGTTGGGGGGATGGTAGGGTTGGTGAGTGGGGAGGGTGGGCTACATTTTGATGTTTTAATATTTATATGTTTTGTAATGCCGCCTCGATCCATTTGGGAGAGGCGGGATAGAAATAAATTTTATTATTATTATTATTATTATTATTATTATTATTATTATTATTATTAATGTTTGTCCATATTCAGATGCAAGCATATGATTTTACATGCTTGTCCAAGTGTGAGGTCAATGTCAGTAGTGTGTCTGGTCCCCAGGAGTTCCAAAAGATGAACATGAGGATCATGTGAGCTTGGTTGAAGCCACTTTGGGGCCCTTGCCTTTACTATTCTGTCATGTGAATCTCTATGGATCCTAGAAAATGTGTGGGGAAAAATCTTTCCAAGGTTGTTGACACTACTATCCATTCAACAGGGAGCGTGTATGTGTGTGTGTGTGTGTGTGTGTGTGTGTGTGTGTGTGGTTGGGATGAGGCAGGCACAAATCAATTGTCTTGGCCTGGAGCATGCTGTGGGTGCAGGCTGTGCTGAGTGTTTGATTGGTTGTGGGGCACAGGATTTCTGTGGCTGGTCAGAGGTGTCATGTTGTGGTTGGTTCATTAGTACCATTGGTTGTGCAATGGCCAGATCCCTTTTGGCTGTTGTGGAACTTCTGAGAGCAGATTTAGCCAGGACTCTTCTGTTAATTGTGTCTTGCATTCTGCAGTCTGCATTTAGGATTGCAATTTTTACCTTTTCTCTGTGGGGAAAAAAAATGATTATAATCCCTCTAGGTGTTTCGTTTCTAATGCAGAGGCTGCCAAGAATAAAACATCTGCTGCCCTTCTTGGAACACTTTGTTTCTCTGGGTTTTTTAAAAAGAGTGTATTAAAAAAAAGCACACTCATTTCTGCTCAATATAATCCTCCTATATATCACACTTCACTTGAAAAAATGTGAATACAGATATGTTGTCAAAATGTCCAATAAATATAACTGGAAGTATATCTCACTATTTCAGTATGATAATATAAAAATCTTCCTCTTCTAGGCTGTCAGCATTTCTTATGAGTGACTGCAACTGGAGACTACTTCCTGATTAGACTCATACAGTTATGTATTTGATAGCAGTGGTGGATTATGCTGCATTCTCCATTTCCCAAGTAGCAAACCAATGCAGCAGAATGAACTGCTCCCACATAGTCTTGAGATAAGATACCAGAAGCTGCTGGATTAGGTGGAATTCTGCATGTGGTGAAAAACCACATTGCAGTTGATAGTTTCTCAGTGAATTGTCTTTCAAGACCTGGGCAAACCACACCCATCCTAGCTGCCCATTGGACTTTCTGAGCTCTGAGTGTTCCTTAATTACTTTTTTATTCTAATTTCTGACTTGCTGTTGCTCACTAGTTTCAAATTGCTTTTCAGTTCTGGTTCCTGATTTGCTATTTGGTCATGTTTACTCCTTTGTCAGGAGTACTGGCTTGTACCACAACTCCTGGGTCAAATTTAATTATTGTCCATAGATCAATCCTGAATCAAGACCTGAGCAATCACCTTTCTTCACTAATGGCTTGGAAGTACAAGATCTTTTAGTTACTCTTAATGATCTGTTTCTCAAAATTTACTAGAATTTACTAAATTCCTGTGGCAGACTGGTATGTGTGCTGGCACACTCTTTGGGGATTATTGCTTGAAGCGTTACAGATCCTGTAGCAGGTGGCAAGATTAGAGTAAAACAATGACAGCTATGAGAGATGGTCAATAACAACAATAATATACTGAACATTGGCACAAATGTGTGTTTATTTCCCCCCTGTTTTCCATTAGATTTTGCTGGAGATCACAGCTGGGCCTATGACTGGGGACACACAATATAAGAAAGCTGAAGGTGGCATTGTATGGGTGTTGTGACTGAAGCATTAGCAAGGAAAATACAGGAAAAGCCTGATGAATCAGACCAGAAATCCAAGTAGAGGAACATCCTTTTTTTCTGTATAGTGGTGAAAGAGATTCCTCTGGGAAGTACACAGATAGGGCAGTCAAAGAACTGAGAAGTAACAAGCTACAGGCAGTATAACAAGCTTTTGTGATGAGAGTATAATGGTGTTATATTTCAAAACTAATGCAATGAGAGGGAACAATATCATTGGAAAGGTGTAGTGAGAGACATTTTTCTGATTACTTTTGAAAATGAATTTAAAGAGCATTATTAGAGATATTTTGAGCAGAACTCTTCATATTTCATTTTATCATTTTTTTCTTTTTAAAGAGGTATAGAAGAGTAATGAAAAAGATACCTTTTAAAAATTATAGAGAAGTAATGAAAAGAAACAAGAAAAGCATTAAAGTTACTTTTTAGATATTGTAATAACAAATTATTTATTTTAATACTGTAATGACTAATGAACATTAACTTTTCAAAAGTAAATTTCCTAGTTCTATTGAAGCAGAAGGATAAATATCCCTTTTTCCTGTGTCGGTTTCTCTTTCTCTTGCATTGAATTTTTAAACTTTTCCATCCCAGGAAATTTTTAGTAAATTCTTCAAAAAGAACTGAAATGAAATTGACTGCCATATGCACCAGTTAAGTGGTACAGATTATGGTACAGAGAACAATGTTGTGCCCTTTTGTAGGTGTTAAAGACTGAGGAGACTTTCAGGAGGGCAAAATGGCAACTCAATCGGATTTGGGGAGTTAAAAGTCCTGAATGAATAAACTTGTCACTTTTGGTTTCTCCCCATTTTTTAAAGCAAAAAACATAAATTCTTTCTAGCCTTAATATGAAGACATTTACAGATAATAGCAAATTGCTATCCAAAAGGAATTGAAATAATATTCTCAGCCATACCTAGTAACAATTTAGCTGCCATTCCGTGTGGTGTAGTGATTTGAGTTTGGGGAAGGGACTCCGGAAGAACAGGGTTCAAATACCTTCATGGCCATGAAAACCCACTGGTTAACCTTGAGCAAATTATATTTTCAGCCTAAGAGGAAAGAAACCCCTCCTAAGAGGGGGTTGTTACTTACCTTCACATCAGAATTGACTTGAAGGCAAGTTGCAACTGCCCTTGACATTTCTATCCTCCTTCATTTCAAAGTAATCTGAACCAGTGACAATCTACGGATTTAGTGGCAGCCAATCCAAACGCAAGCATGGTGTAGTGGTCTGAGCACTGGGCCCTGATTCTGGAGAACAGAGTTGAATCCCCACTTGGCCTTGGCAACCCATTGGGTAACCCTGGGCAAGTCGCAACCTTTCAGCTTCTGAGGAAGTCAAAGACAAATCCCCTTTGAACAAATCTTGCCAACAATACCCCATGATAGGTTCAGTTTATGCTTGCCATAAGTCAGAAATGACTTGAAGACACACAGCAATATAACAAGTCCAAGATCTTTCTGCTTCTGCTCCACTGTTTGTAGTTTTACAGATTTCTTTCTCCTCTCACTTTTATTTTTGTCTTTTTAATTTGACGGGATACAAACTTTTTTAAAAAAAATAATAAAAATAATTGCTCCTGCCTTTATACATGGATATAAATTCAAGTACAAGCACTATTCAAGAATAAAGCATATGAGTTATGGGGTAGATATTGTTACCCTGTTTACTGGGGTCCTGTGAGGGACTCCAAACGTGCTCAAATATTGGTGGGGAAAATTAGCTCAGAGCACAAGTTAGCAAAACAAGAGGCAGGGCAACGCAACAGAATCTTTAACCCAATATCTACAAGGTCAGGTCAGTCAAGCAGTCAGACAGTTTAAAATGGCAAAAAGGATGCTTTTATTAAGAACAGACAAACACTTAAGACAACACAACCACACAGCTAACTAAGAAATAGGAAATAAGGGTTTTTCAGGGGAAATGGGTGACATGACACCTTTCTCATAGTCCTGTAGATGAAGAGAAGAAGCTCAGTGTGGTTCGCTGAGGGGAGCTCGCTGGGCACAATGGCAGCAAGGCAATCTAGAACTCGGGAGCGATCCGAGGAAGCTCTTGGAACTGGGGTTTTTTATAGGGAAAATATGACTGTGGGCTAGTTTGTCTTGGGAGAGAACAATGAGGTTTGAGCACGAGACAATGTCTCCGAAAGGTCAGAATTTAGCATGATGGGATTAAGTCTGAATTGACAATGGAATGGCCAGTATGCAGATGCAGCTCGCTTGAGTGGTTACGCATTTAGCTCGTCAAGTTACTTGCAGGGGGCTCTTTGTAGTAGCGTGCATCTTTAATGAGGTGTTTGTCTGGGGAGGTCTCCTAAAGTAAGATCTGGCTGAGTCTGGCTTGCCTAGGTGGAGAAAGGAATGTTCAGCAATTAAGGGCCATGCCTAGCTCTGTGCTTGTTCGGGGGCCTCACAAACACTTGGCCAAGGGTGGCAAAATGAGACTGAATTATGATATCAAACAATATCTAATATCTTCCAAAGCCAGGCCAGTTCACGGTGATAACAATATGGTCAGTTTCCATTATATATTATCTAATAATCCAGTCTATAATGTGTTGCTTGTATTCATCTTTGGGTATTTTCTATATCGTTCTATAACAAAGAAAAGAAGACCAATGTGCTACAAATGTATTATCATTTTGTTACCTCCTTTTCTAATTTCACAGGCAAACTTCTCCATTAGTGGTGAATTCTAAATATAGTTTTGCTTCCAGTTACCAGCAATGCCTTGTTTGGCTAATACAAGGAGAAAGACTATTAAGACATCAAAATATACAAAATATAGGATTTTTCCCCCCTGTAATTTCTATACCAGGTTAATAATGCAATAACTGGATCAAGATTATTTTTTGTAATCTTATGACATTGATTTAAATTTACATTTTTGACCAAAATTGATGAATCTCTGGACATTCCTACCATAGATATAAGTAAGAAATAACAGAACTACATGCCATCCAGTATTGTGCTTATCTATCACAATACAGGTTAGTATCCACAGACAGAGACTTTGCACAAGAAATGTCCCCAGCGATAGCTGCTTAAGTAGGTGATGGCTATAGAGTGCCTGGCTGGTGCAAAATGTCTCCTTTGGTTGAAACATTATAGCTTCATCAAAAGACAAATGGTCAAGGGCCTAGAGAAAGTATCAGTAGCTGGAAAAGAGTTACATTCAGCACACTTGAAAATTGACATCTGTGCCCCTGAATCCAAAGTTTCACTATAGCAGAGGGCATCAAGGATCTTTTGCTTTGGGAAACAGAGAGTTTCTGTGAGGACCATCTGTGTTTAGAGGGTCTCAAGAAGAAGGACCAAGGAAGGTCTCTGCTGAGATCTTGGCAATCTGCATACAAAAAGACGAGCCTTTTCCTACCTGGTACCTGCTAAGTGTGTTGGTCTACTGACCAGCCAGGTGAGGATAATAGTAGTTGTAAAATAAGACAACTGGAGGGTGCCAGATTGGGCTGTTGGTGTGTATGATAGTGGGTTAGATGGACCTGATTCTTTCTTAGCCAGCTGCATATGTCCCTCAACTGACATTTCAGATTTGTTGTGCTCCATAAAAAGCTTATTAAACATTCTCAGATTAACTATAAGAGGAATGTACAGGACAGATAATTATCTGATTTTTACAATGCTTGCTATGTTCAGCTAGTTAATACAAGAGTAAGTGTGCTGCCAAGTTCTAAATCATTTGACAGCTTAACAAATTCAATATTTTTATCTTGTTGCTAGCAGTGGGAAAAACAAAGCCAGCTTTTTTTCCAGAGCTGCATGGCTTGTCTCCGATGCTGACAGGTTTTCTACTTTTTTTTTCCTTTTCCCTATTTCTACTCAGCATCTGCCCAGAAAGACAGCTTCACTGTTCATTTTTCTTGGTCCTCTTGCACTGTTTTTCCTCAGCTGATATAAATAAGCCCTTTCAAGTCTGCAGTAACACGGTTGTTGTTCAGACATTCTTCCATGAATTAAATGGAAGGTGGATCAGGATGTTGTTTCCTAGCCCTGGCTCTTAACATCCATGTATCATATTTCCCCATTTGCTCCGAGCCTCCATATCATAACTCATGAGCAAGAAACCTGGTCCTTTATGTGTGTTTTGGACATCAGCTCTTATCACTATTGATGATGTGTATTCTGTCTGAGGATTGTGGACTTCCTAATCCAAAAGATGTGGAAGACACCATTTCATAGATAAATGGAGGGTATAGGTCATGTGTACAAGAATGTGTGCATGTCTGTGTGCATCAATAGATTCTGAGTCTGTGGGCCCTTTAGGAAGTGGAATTCAAGCAGAGGCTTGGTGAGTTTTGAACCTGATCCTCCCTCATACATTAGGAAATACAGGAACAGAATTATAACATGTTTTTATCTCAAGGAGACTAGTGCTGAATTATTAGGGAAAAAAACCATTTCCTATTAAAGTTGTCCAATTCTATTTGCAGCCTCATGCTAGCAGCAGAAACAGGAGATGATTCAGGTTTCTGATTGGCTGTCAGAGCTGTTTTCAGCTCTAGTGTAGCTAGTCTGGCTAGAGGGGACAGTTCCTCATATCCTAACCAGTCAAGGCCTCCAGAGGCTGTTTGGCCTTCACTCTGTCCCTGCCAAAGAAGGGGGAACAATGAGAAACACTGTAGGAACATTGTAGCACAGATAAGCCTGCCTATGCCAAGAGAGGAGGGCTTGTCTACTATTTTACCCTTCACCTCCTCCGATGGCAGAGAGAGAGAGAGCAGAGATACATGGGTCATTGCAAAGGGAGCTTCCAACATCAAAGACCGGCAATGGCTGCTATTTTATAAACAGTAGGTTCTCCTGGGGTGTTAGCAGTGAAGGACACAGAAGAATCATTCTACATCTTGTTCCTGGGACATCCCTGATCCCAGCTTCTGCTAGAACAGACGTTTGGTAGGTCCAGTGTACCATTTCCTTCTCCCCGTCCTTGTCAGTGGTAATACCTATATTCAAGTTTATATATCCTATAGGTGAAGAAAAAGGTTTTGCTGATTTATGCTGGATCAAAGGAAAAGCTGCACAGGAAGCAGGGCAAGATTTTCCTTCAGCAGAGAAAATAAATTTCCTCAATCTAACATACACAGTGACTGCTATATTGATCGTATGAAGGCTCTTGCTTAAAGGCCTGACTCAGAAGCAAGCAAGAAAGGATAGCGTTCCTGTTATTGTCAGACTGCTCACTCCCCATAGGCAGTTTAAATATTTGCTACTCATGCACAGGCTGTGATGGCACACAGGTCACTGTCTGCCTGAGTGGCTGTAACAGGGCAGATGAGAGTAGTTTGAGGATGAACATGGCTTGTGGTTTCATTAGAGAGACACAAAAAAGCTGTCAGCAGGCAACACTTGGTAAGCTATTGTAAAGTCCTATCTCTCTAACTTTCTCCACCAACACTATTTTGCCAAAGGTCATTCTAAACCTTGGAGAGGAATAAAAACAGAAGCCAGGAAGGTTATTAAAAATGCTGCTGTCCCTGTCCTATTCCTCTGGAGATTCCCTTAGTCTTTTTTTATGCCGAAAGTTTAGCTGGGTCAGGAAAACAAAAGGATTCCCACTTGGGAAATTAGGTGAATGGCAAATATCACTGAGAAAATGAATACTGTAATATCTACAAATTGCATCTAGAGGTGGCATGCTATGGCTGGCATTAGAACCATAAGAAATTCACTTCAGCAACAGGGGCCCTGATTCAGCTAAATTTCCTCATGATTAGATTGCATTGAATCATCAAAATTGTCAGATCTGTGACTAAATTAAGCCTTGTTCTTTCAGTAGGTCTTAGGTTACATTAAAATTGCCTGGGAATAAGTCATAGTGAATTCAGAGTCTATTAGGATTGCATTGTTGATTTTAGTTAATTTTGGCTAGAGCATAGACAGAATGACATGTTAATGTTGTCACTAGGTTCTTCTTTCCCTTTGATTATATGACAGCTTGCAGCAGGACTTTCTTTTGCCACCAGCAGGGCCAGCCCTACCATTAGGCAGGACAAAGTGCATTGGATCATCAGATCCTGAAGGAATGAGGCATAATGGCAGCCACCTATCTCATCCTCCTCAATTGCCATTTATTTCCTTTGTTGGAAGATAGACCCATGTATGTCAAACATGAGCTGAGCTTGCTGAATTAGTTTTTTACTTCTGTTACCTCTAATTCACCAGAAACAGTGTAGCTACTGTTACCCTGATATCTGGGGGTCCTCTGAGGGACACCTAAATGCTCTCCAAATATACAAGTTGGGGAAATTAGTCAAAGAGCACAAGTTAGCAATGCGAGAGGCAGGGTAACGTAATGAGATATTTTACCCAGCGTCTACGGGGTCAGGCCGAGTCAAGGAGCAAACAGATGTGAAATAATAATTGTGGTTTTTATTAAAAATACAGTCAAATAAGTGTACGCAACACACTCACACAGATAACTACAGAAATAAAGGTTGGGGTTGGATAGAAGGATTTTGAGAGGAGGTTTTCATATGGGAAATACTACACCTGTCCTGAAGCCCAGGTAGTCTGAAGATAGAGTTCGTGGATATGGAGGTTCTCAGTACGTGAGACTGAGGGGAAGGCTCGCCAAGCAAAGCGGCAGCAAGGCTGGATGGAAGTCGGGAACGATCCAAAGAAGTGCTCAAAGTCAGGGACTGTCATAGGGGAAATTGTAGCCACAGGCTAGTCCATTCTTGGGGAAAACAATGAGTTTTGGGCTGGAGACAAAGCCTCCGAAAGGTCAGAATTTAGCATGATTGAGTTAGGTCCAAATTATCAATAGAGAAGCCAGTATTGAAACGCGGAGTGCTTGATGCTTGAGTATTCAGCTCATCAAGCTGCCTGCTCGGGGCAGAGAGTTCTTTGTAGGTAGCGTGCATACATAATGAGGGTACTTGCCGTGAGGTCTCCTGAAGCGGCAGTTTGGCTATTTCTGGTCTGCCTGTATTGTTGTTGAATATTCCAGTGATTAGCGACTGAACCTGTTTGCGTGTTTGTCCGGTGGCCTCGCAAGCACGTGGGAAGGAATGGGTATGGAAGGCCAAATTATTGATATCAAAATGATATCTGGTGCCCCCCAAGTTTGGCTAGAAACTGCAGTAACACTATGGGGGGAGAGCAAACAAACGTGTGCACACACACTCCAAATAAAACTTCTATGTCCTTCAAATGAAATTTCTAGCATTGCAGCAGGAGACAATGAAAATCGGTCACACCCAGAAATCTTATATTTCCTGTGTTTGTATCTCCTTGGAAAATTTTGCCTGCTCCATTTCTTTGGGTGCCTGAACTATATTTCTAATGCTCAAGTGAAGTTTTAAGTTACTGCACTGTTAGAAATTTGGGAACTGCAGGAAAATTTGCATTAAGCCCTAAAATCTTATTTGAGGGGCAATGACCCAATTTTATGCACACCCATATTTACACCCCTGCAGTGCTGCAATAAGATTCAGCCACCAGTTCAGGTAGCTCCTGCACATGGGATGTTGAGGAGGCATCATTTTGGTGTTCCCCTTAGCAGAAAATGAGCTACCATGGCCACTAGGATAAGGCGAGAAACCAGAGGATGTAGTTCCTCTCTGTGTCACTGTTATTTCCGCTTTTCATGTGGCTTCCCATGCCACTAGAATAACAGAATTGTAGTTCTATCACAGTACACAAGCAAAAATTGAAAAGGGAGGGGGAGGGGAAAGAAGAAATCTAGTAACATCTTTTGTTTTCTGTTGATTTATGGAGACCCCCATGAATTTCATAGGGTTTTCCTAGGCCAGGAATTCTCAGAAGTGGTTTTGCCAATTCGATTTGGCCAGAAACTTGAATCAGTGACAAAAGATTTGAGAAATATGAATAGTAGACTTGATGAAGTACAAGAAAAGACAAAAAAATTGGAGAAGCATACAACAGAAGTTGAAGCAATTACTGAACAGGATGAAATGAGATGCACGTTAACATAAATACCGGTTCAAATATTTAAAAATAAGAGGCCTGGAAGAACAACAGGGAGAAGATTTGTATAGCAAATTAATCCCAGCAATAGCCCAATTTATCAACTGGCCAATGGAACAATTAGACCAGTGGTTCTCATCCTGTGGGTCCCCAGATGTTCGTGGACTTCAGCTCCCAGAAGCCCTGAGCATTGACCATAGTGGCTGGGGCTTCTGGGAGCTGAAGTCCATGAACATCTGGGGACCCACAGGTTGAGAACCACTGAATTAGACCTTGAAGTGGACCGAATTTTCAGAATTAATTCATTAATTGTGAAGAGGAGCAAGGTCACATGAGACATTGTAATTTACTTTGTGAGGGAATGAGTGAAAGAGATAATAATCCAACAAAGTTATACCAATAACTGACATTGGAAGGTGTGGAGCTAAAAATTTTTAAAGACATGCCACCCCAAGTTTTAAAAAGAAGAAAGGATTATTATTTTTTGACTAAGACCTTAAAGAAAAAGGAATCTTATACAGATGGGGTAAAATTGAAGGACTTACTCTTATCTACAAACAAAAGAGATATGTACTAAACTCTGTCATGAAGGCAAAATAATTTTTGAAGACACATAAAGAAGATTTGGAAAATACACAAGAAAACTAGCTAGAGAGAGAAGAAAGACAAGAAAAGCCAGATAAAGAAGAAAAAAGAAGAGAACACCTATCTTTAAAAGAGTTAGCAACAGGTAGGAACAGCATTTTGGAAGAATCACTGCAACAGAAAAAAGGAATTAATTCAGGACAAGAAGAAAAAAAAACGGGGCTAGAAGAGGAAAATATAGAAGAGGACAGCAACACTTAAGAGATAGATTTCTGTAATACGAGAAGATGCAAATTAAAATTCTTTCCTGGAACATCAGAAGGCTGAACTCAACACCAAAGAAGAAGAAAAAACTTTCACTTCTTAGAAAAACAAAAATGTGAACCTATATGCTTACAAGAAATACATATAAGAAATTCAGACCTATCATCATTAAATAACCCCAAATTAGGAGAAGTTTTCTCTACAACTACTGAAAAAAAAAAAAGAGAGGATTTGTATTTTATGTGCACAAAAAATTCAAAGCCAGAGAGATTTTGAGAGACACAAAAGGTAGGTATATTGGAACTGAATTAAACATATTTAACAGTAAAACCCTGGCATATATGGTCCCCTGAAGAATAAAAGTAAGTTTTATAAAAAAGTTTCAAAAAGTAATGGTTATCGACTGTCAAGAAATAATAATGATGGGGGATTTTAATGGGGTGATCGAGCCTGAAAAGTATAGAACAGGAAATTTAAAAGATAAGAAAAGAAAAGGTAAACTCCCCACATCATTCTTCCAGATGACTGATATCTTAGGATTGACGGATGTGTGGAGAAGACTGTATAACAATGAAAGAAAACGCACACACTACTTAGATTACCATAAATCACAGTTTAGATTAGACATGGTATTTATGTCTAAAACAATAGATAGAGAAGAACAGAAAATGGAAGTGTTACCAAGAACATTATCTGATCAAGCGCCTCTTAGGTTAACTTTAGAGGAAAAAAGATGTGTGTATACTTGGAAGATGAAAGATCTACTATTAAAAAATGAAAAAATAGTACAGAAGGCCGAAAGAGAACTAGGAAACTTCTTTAAAGATAATCTGGATAAGGGAACATCAACAGTAATGGTATGGGATGCAGGGAAAGCATATATGGGAAGCTTATTCCTACGACAATAAGCCCAATGAAAGAAAGAAAAAAGAGAGAAGGAAAATAAGATTATGGGTGAAATAAAGAAGTTAGAGGAGGAGTTAAAAAAGAATCCACATAAAAGAAAAGTGAGTAATGAAATAAAAATACTACAGAAACAATTACATATAGAAATGACTGAGGAAGTAAACAAAAAATTGAAGTTTACAAAACAAAGATACTTTTTCAATGCAAATAAGCCAAATAAATGGTTAGCATAAAAACTGAGAAAAGAAAAAGAAGAACGATTGATTCAGGAGATAAAGGAAGGGCAAGAGATACATACTAACCAAGATAAAATTTAAAAAGCATTTATAAATTTCTACAAACAAATCTTTCCGAAGCAGAGGTAGATCAAGGGAGAGAAGACAGGATAAAACACTATTTGTCAGAGAATAAAACACAAGAAATTACAGAATCCCAAAGGAGAGAACTAAATAAACCCATTACAAAGAATCAGATTATAGATTCAATAAAAAAATTAAAATCTGGAAAAGCACCAGGCCCAGATGGATTCACAGAACTCTAGTATAAAACATTTCAAGAACAATTACTAAGACATTTACAAAGAGTAATTCAAGAATTAGAAAAAGAGGATATCCCTCCATCGTGGAGGGAAGCAAATACTTTTTTTAATACCTAAAGAAGGGAAAAACAAATTGGAAATTAAAAATTATAGGCCCATAACTTTGTTAAATACTG